>JAXGGA010000310.1:0-117500 GCA_038373865.1 Uloborus plumipes
TTGCTTTGACAAAGAGCGTTGAATTTAGCAAATATCGTAAAATAATGCATTTTTTCACTCCAATATCAAACTTACGAGCCAGCTATTTTCTTCAAGAGTATGAACAAAAGCTGTCCTGAAAGTAAAAAATTCAAATGTGAAATTTCGTTTCAATGAATGGAAGTTATTTAATGAAAAGCACATTTGTAGTCGCATCAAATATTTTCTCAAGATTTTCTTATTTATTTGTTTGTAATTTCATTTTGTTAAGGAAAGTGTATCTTTTACTGCAGTTCCTCTTTATTCACGGAATGAAGTATTGAAACTTTACTTTTAATATTGCAATGCTGAAATCTACGAATTTGTCAATTTCACTCCTTCATATCCAAAGACGTCATTTATTGAACATGAAATTGTAATATTTAACAGAGGTCTTTTATTTAACTTACCATGTTGACTTTTATCATTGTTGTTCCTTTTTGAATGCTGATTTTTTTTTTTTTTTTTTAAATGCTGGATGCGCAATTTTGTTATTCATTGTCACTAAACTAAATATATTTTTTCGGATGTCTTATTAGCAACATATGCCTTACAAGAGTTAAATTTTCAGAGAGTATTTGCTCATTGTAAACATAAATGAAAAATTGTTTTAGAGCTTCTGCTTACCGAATTAAAAATAAAATGCCCAAAGCCGAAAAGCAAGATGATATTTTCTTACTCCAAAACTACCATCTTCTTTAGTATATAGCTAGAGAATAGCATCATATTTGCAAAAACTCCCCAAGTTTTCAGAAACATATCTTAACCACCCTGACGCAAAAGTATTTAGTTAGCCAGCAGAAATAAATAAGAGCAATTTCAGCAATAACGAAGATCAGCGACCATTTTCAAAACTTTGCACATTTTCATAGCATACCTACTAAGATTTTTTTTATTGAAATCCTACCAAAAGTACATAATTTCTGAAGGAAGAAATGAATTAACTTTTTCGCTTGAGGCGACAAGCCACCTGCAACTTTTCTATTCAGTTCCTATTAAATTTCATAATGTCTTCAGTAACGGGCTTCAGGCTTCCGAAGTGAATAGGATACTGACTATAAAGCTGAATAGCTTCCGCTGCCTAGCCTCCTGTTTCTGGTTGCTTAATGACTGTTGTGATGATAGGTTGCTCTAAATTCCTGGCTTATTAAAGTGGTGCCCTTCCGTATTTAACGCAGTTTCCAAAGTTGGAATGAGTTCCCCTAGTTAAAAGACTTATTCGTTCGCTGTCTGACTTGAAATGTCACAGTGAAAAGTTTAGATTGGAAGTACGTATATTTTCCTGAAATAGAGATCGAAAAAAAAAAAAAAAACATTTTGCCTTTCATAGGTTGTATTAGTCAGATTAAAATGTTAATAGTATATTATTGCTCTCATTTCCTTTTATATATGATCCTTTCATTTTTTGAACAGCATGATATATAGTGTAAATATCACTGAAAACTGATTTAAAAATTTTAGACTATATCTTTTTTTAAAGGATTTAAGTAATTATAGCATGTTTTATTCTTACAAAAAGAATAGTTGTGTTTCTGTTAGCACTTACAATAACTTTTGCTGGGTAAAATTTAGCTTGTGTACTATAACTTTAATGATGATAGTAGACATTCTTTAGAAAACTTCTATTTTTTAGATTTCTGATTAGGAAAGAAGAAAGAAAAAAAAAACAATTGTTTGATTTGTTAAACTACAAACGTTCACAGAGCATCTTAATTTGTTTTTGATATACTGAGGGTTACATTTCTGAATTTGACGAAATCGTTCTTTTTTTTTTTTTTTTTTTTTTTTCTTTTTTTTTTTTTTTTTCAAGTTATGCTAATCTTAAAAATTACTTATCTAATAAATCTAACTGTTCTAATAAAACATCCATACTTGAAGTAAATAAGAAGGGATAATTAACGCATATGGTTTTAATAAAAGTGAAAATCAATGTTTTTGATTATGAACTATGATTGAAATGTTTTGCAACAAAAAACTTGCAAGTATAGATGTTGCTTCAATTATCAATTCTTAAAATGCAGCGGTTAATAACAGCCATTTAAAAAATTCTCATCAAAGATTGTAATACAGTCGAACTCGCTTATAACGAGCACGAAGGGACCGTAACATGTTGCTCGTTAAATCCGAATGATCGTAATAAACGGGTAACCTTACGGCCGGCGTGCAACCAGAAGGGGTTGGGACTTGGGAAATGAAACAATTGAGTTTGCTTATAATTTGACTAATACTTCAGTGGCGTATATAGGTTTTTATTTCGGAGGGGGCCCATATAATCAAGCTTAGCCCCCACCCCCAACTTTTTTTTTCGCTATTACTGTAAGACAGGTAAAAATTTTCAAATTGTATTAAAATATTGTAATTTTTGGAAAAGATAGAAAATTACGACATTTTAGATTCCCTCCAAATCTTTTTTTCAAAATTGAAATTATTTATGCTACCTTTGACGTTGGAAGATCCTCTGGGAAACTTACTGAAACTTAAATTCTAAACACGCAATTTCAGGCTATCTTTAGTGACGTTAAATGAATTAAGAAGACTCGGGGCATCTCTCCTGAAATATTTTGACACTGAAGCACAACTCAGGATATATTTCTTCATGCGATCCGTTATAATTCGGGATTCAAAACGGCGAACTACGTAGGAACCGCGTCGAACTATATTTTTCTGCTACTAGGGTGATAGAGTAAAAGAAAAGAATGTTTTTTTTTTTTTTTTTTTTCCTAACTGAAGTCGCATTTAAGATATCTTTGGGAAGTAAAAGTTCAAAAACCCTCCCCTGAAAGATTTTCGATATATAGATGCACAATTTCGCGTTCTCTTTGGAGACGTTAAGGGAGAAAAAGTGGTTAGGGATCTCCCTTCGAAAATTTTCAAAATTGAAACCTTAAGCCATCTTTACTTTAGACATTAGAAAAATATTTTTATTTAGGTTATCTTTAATACCGTCAGGAGAAGAGGCAGGATTCGGGCACTGTGCCCCGAAATTTTGCGGCATTGAAGCTTCAAGAATGCAATTTTAAACTCTATTTTTTGAAACTGAAGGTTCAAAATTTTACTTTTAGCAGATGTGCCCATTACCCCCAAGTGCAAAAACTTATCATCCAAGAATTCCACGAAGATCCCTCCAAAAACGAGAGCCACGCGTAAAAGAAAACGAAAACAAAAACTTTTAAAAACGCCCCTTAAAAATAATTCAATAGCGCCGCTTACGCCACGATTCTTGATAGGAACTTTTAGGCTTTGTCTGACAACGTTTAGGATAGTAAAAAGATTTAGGGACTCTTCCGGAAATTTCTGGGCATAGACTGTAATTCGGCATTTGAGGCAATGTTTGACCAAGGTATTGAAGAAGAAGTGGTGAAAGAACTCTCTTCCGAAAATTTTTGGGTATTGAAGTCTTGAAACTGCAATTAAAGTACACGTTGTAAAAGCGAAATTTTAAGATTTCTTTCGACTCTTTAAGGGGGGGGTCATGTGCCTTCTTTGAATTCATGCTTGGCGGATATACGGGCCTCGACTTCCTACCCTAAACCCGCCACTGAGAGGCACTCTATTCTTTAATTTCACCACTGGTAAAGAGATTGAAAATAACGTGCCCCTTCTAGCTCGGCCAGCTTGGGACCTCTTTTCGATTTTTTTTTGTTCAGCTGAAAGCTTGGAAATTATTTGTGAAAAAACAAAACCGAAAATGATTGTACTTTATTTTAAATTTCTTGCTGGGAGGTATATTTACACTTCATTTTAAGTTTCTTGCTGGGGAGGAATAATTATACAATTTATTTTAAATTTATTGAGGGTAGCATTATTTTAAAGACTCTTAGTTCCTGACTGACTACAAAAAAAGAGGAAATGAGAAGAAAGAAAGAAACTTAATTTGCTGACTAATAATCCACATGTGTTGAATATTTTTCATTTAAAAATTTCTATTTAAAATGATTAGGATTTTTTTCATGCGTTTTCTAATTGAAATATCTCCATTTTCCCAAGACACGTTCTTTTTTCTCTTGAGTAAAGCGCAAGGGCTCCCTGACCCTCTTTGGTTGCACCACTGCCTGGTGCCATCTAACGAATTATTATTATTAGCAATAATTATTTATGTATTTATGCATTTCAAGCTAAAAGTATGTAGATAATTTAAGTGTAAACTTAAACCGAATAATAACTACCTTTACAAGAAAAAAAAAAATCCGAATTTTTTTCGGGGGGGGGAGGGAGGGGTATAGGAGGGAAAGACCCTCTGGGAAGACCCCCTTGTATACACCTTTGGAAACAATGTTTATTGAGAATGGGCTTTTTTCTTAAGGATTTTTTTTTTGAGCAAACATGAGCCGAACACCTACTTTCGAAAAAAAAATTCTGGATTTCGGGGGGGGGGGGCTCGCCCCCCCCTTAAATACGCTCTTATAATACTTGCTTGAATTACATCAAATAATTTTATTAAATACTGTTATTGTTATACCGGATTTGTGAACTCTCCCCATTGACACTGGAATGCTGGTAGAATTTTTCATACAAAAGTATTGAACCATAAGGGGACAAAAAGATAAGAAAGGAATAAGGCTAGAAAGATGAGAAAAAAAGACTGCGAGACAGAAAAATTGCTCGTTAAAACCGGGTCTTGCTCGTTAAAAACGAATTCTGTTCCATAGACTTAACATTGATCCGAACAAATATTCTCGTTTTCCTCGTTAAATCCGAGTTCTCGTTATATCCGAGCTCGTTATAAACGAGTTCGACTGTGCCTCTATTTTGCACTCACCCTCATAAAATGCCCAAATACATTCCTACTAGTGCTAGGAGACGCGTTTGTTAATTATTTTGTAGATAAATTTTTCTTCAACTATATTTTCATGTTGTTGCGTTTAGAATACTACTGAACGAGAAATGGGAATATATTCTCAGATAGCAGTAGAAATCATTATTTCAGTAAAGTATTTGCCTAGTGCTAGATATTCTTTTGTTTGTATTGAACCTATTCAGATTTCTACCTAACAAAACGGTTTGGGGAAATGGAATAACTTCAAGTCGTATCAATTTCTGTAATGAACTTTAAGATTTTCACTAATCTCTGTGCGTTTGATTACGAAGGGGCATTAGAAAACGTTCATTTTACTTTAAGAGCAAATACAATTTAAAGCGTTTCGTTATCATATCACTACTCTTTGAAAATTGCAGCAGTGGTACTTCAGTTTTAATTACTACGTCTTATTATTTTAAAATAAATTTATTCAAGATTTTACTTTTAGGGTGATTTTCATATTAATTATAAACGCAGATTAATTATCCTTAATACAACAAAACTTTATCTTATCACGGTACGGAAATTGGGTACTTATTTCTTTCTTACTATCATTGCATTTCTTTCCCGTATTCGAAAACAAAACATTATACTGGTATCTTTGCATTTTTTAATTATTATTTTAATACTACCAATTTTTATTTAGTTTTTTTTTATGGTTGATAAATTTTACAGAGTGACAAGAAAAACCTTGGACACACATGCTACATTATAGTTAAACTGCGAAGAGATGACGAGTTTATTGGAAGCGGAAACGGACCATTCCTAAAAATAAATTGATTAGCGAGAACGCACGATTCCATTGCTTATGCGTTCTTGCAGATCCAATTTATTATATATATAAAAGAAAGTCGTGTTAGTTACACTATTTATAACTCAAGAACGGCTGTACCGATATGGCTAAAAATTGGTAGGTAGGTAGCTTAAAGCCAGGAGATGGACATAGGTTATGAGCGACATAAAGCACACGTTCTGGCAGCTTTCGGAGCGCAGTAAACAGGTTGTAAGTTAGCGGTGCGTTGAGTGTTATTTGACTTTTTTGTGAAGTAAATTATTCACAAACGCGTTACTTCCCTTGAAATTTATTTGTGATAAGCTGTCAGAAACGATTGTCACTTAAGAGTTTTTAAGCCTCTGAGGCTGAGAGGTGGAAAGCGCTTGATGGGATAGCTCCTGGACTGCAAGTTAAAGAGGTTGTTCTTCTTACTACTATTATATATACAAAAGTTTGTTTAGACCTCATGTATGTTGAAGCTAATGGCTTCTGGAAAAAAAAAGTTTGTTTGGATGGATTTATGAATGGAGCAGTCAGATGATAAACAGTCCGAAATAATTATCTTTTTAACTAAGCCTTTTTTGAGCCTCTGTCGCCGAGCGACATAAAGCATATGTTCTGACGGCTTCTGGAGCGCAGTAAAATAGGTTGTGTTACCGGTGTATTAAGTGTTATTTGACTTTTTTGTGATGCAAATCTATATTTATATAAAAGAAAGTCGTGTTAGTTACAATATTTATAACTCAAGAACGGCTGTACCGAATTGAAAAATTCTTTTTTGCATTGAATAGGAATCAAGATACTTAAGTGAAGAGCAAGCTATGTATTAAAATACAGAAATAATAATGAAGGATTAATATAGGTATTTATTTTTTTTTTTGGATTTTCTTATAAAAAAACCTAATAAATTCAAAAATTTGCTTACTTATTGCCTTTAAGGCGGAACACAGTTCGCCGGGTCATCTAGTCTATTTTTAAATGAAGAGGCCCGTTTTCGCTTCCAGTCGACCCGTCATCTCTTCGCGATTGAACTATATAACTAAACTAAACTAGACGTATACAACTAGACTAACGATCACACTTCAAAATTAATACGAAGAAAGTAATCAGTATAATACATTTAACGATTTCAAAGTAGCTAGAGTCAAAACGTCATCTTTCGTTTTTTTTCATTTGTATTTCCGCTAAAAGTAAATCCCTGATCATTTTTTAGAAAAATATTTATTTCTTCAATTACTAATTTTTTTTATTCATTTATTTACATGTTTTGAATGAAAACAAAAACCAAGAGAAATGCGCATTATATAATATTACTTTTACCAGTGTTTTTTTTAATTCTTATTATTTGTTACATTTTCAAAGCAAAAAAACAAAAAAAACCTTCTATATTGTTTTTAGGAATTCAATCATCAACAATGCCCTTTAATGTATACATTGCTCACCCTGAAGGTACGTTAAAGTTATAAATTCGATGTCGTAAGAGAAAATTTATTCCTTCTTGGTTCTTATATAAGTTTTCTAGTAAAATATATTTTGAAAAATGCATTGCAAAATGAATTTTGAAAACTATAGAATTTCTACTTAAGTACACATGAAATTCAAAACCTCTCTGTTCCTTCTCTGCGCACCACGCAATTCTGTTTTTGCACATACATGAAACACTACCTTACAAAAAGGATGTCTCAATTTGAAATCAAAACATCTGCTTTTTTTTGCAGTTTCAAGGCATAAACTATTTGTTCTTATACTGCGCTGCAGTTATCAACCTATATGTTTTCTCTGTATGTGGCTTTTGAATACAGTATATTATACAAAGAAGGGAATAACTTATATAGAAAAATACTAAAACGTAATTGCTTTCCAAAGCAAAACATAGATACGAAGTTTGATGAACTCAAGTGGTTTTGCTGGTTTTTGTCCAGTAAAGAAAGACATATATATATATATATATATATATATATATATATATATATATATATATATATATATATATATATATATATATAAAATAAATAAATGAAATAATACATAGGAGCGATTCCATACCAAATCACCGAATGGGGGTCGCACGACCGACTCGGATTTTTTTTTAATTTGGTACACAGATTGATGGTATAGAGGTATGAAAAAGCCCAAAAGGAAAGTTACCTGCTCCACTTATTTTCTGAGATACATGCCCTCAAAGTTTGTCCGCCACGTTAAAATACTAAAAAAGTGATGTTATTTAATCATTTTTTATAAAAAATCGTACTCATGCAAAATAAAAGTGTTAGATATCTATGGAAACTAGTTACTCCAGGCATTCTGAAAAAAAATACTAGAACGTTCATAATGAAAATTGCCAAGGTACAGGGCTCTTTGAAGTTGTCACCACAAAAACTTGATTTTGCAGATTTTGCTAAAATTCAGGCATTTATTACAAAAAAAGGCAAACAAAACCAAAGGTTTTCTCACTTTCTGGTAGTGTACAGGTCCTCCCTGTAAATTGCTACGCAATAAATTTTTTGGGTTTCTCACTCCTTCTTGGAAATATTTTAGCTTAAAGATAAGCCGTAAGGCAAAAAATGCGTTTTTGGCCATCTTGGCAGCCATTTTTCTCATAAAGGGGGAGCAGTAGAAACTTTAATTTTTTTTTAAAACAAGTCACTGATATGTTAGCTATTCACAGGAAAAGAGTTTACTTTTGGTTATTTCTCCCATTAAGAGATATCCTGCTGACAGTATATGCATGTTTTTCGCGACGACCATATGCTTTTGTTCCCCCTCTCATGGACTTAAAATTAATTAAACCAAAAAATAATTATATATTTATTATTAGCTGTATTATCTACTCAATATGTCATGAAATTTAATTTATTAAATCATTGAACAATAAATTAGATAATCGATGAAAACAAGAAAAAGTATTTCTCTGATGCCTGAGCATTATGCATTCATAATTATAAAGCACTAAATACTTTCTTGAGAAATTAATTAACATAAATGAGCTCTAAATAGTTATATTATAAGCAATACCCAATCTTGTGATTGGGATACTCCTGTTTTTAATTGAAGAATTTCTTGAATATCACATGAATATCAGGAAAATAAATGAGGTCTTTTCGTTTGATGTAGGATACTTTATGACAAATTTCATTTGATGGGCTACTAACTGAGCATGGTGATAAAGAGCTATTAATTTCAGCATTGAATTCCATTTTACCTTATTAACAGTTAAATATTTATAAAATAATTATATAAATAATTTAATATAAAGCCATGCTTGAAGAATTAAAATTAGTGCAACTAATTTATTCCCATACTGATCTTTACAAAACTGACATGTATTGAGCACTGATAAGAACTGACAAGAATAAGTTTACTCACTAAAATACTAGTTCACAGATACTATAAAGCGTACATTCTATTTTCTACAAAATAATACTGCAACAAAGAACAAGGGTATAAAGGGGTAGGTACTAAAGAATTTCTTGAAAAATCAATTAAAATAAAGGAGCTTCGAATATTTATCTCATAGGCAATACCCAATCTTGTGATTGGATGTTCCTGATTGATGGCTATATACAGGAGGATACCCTTGTTCTTTGTTGCAGTATTATTTTGTGGAAAATAGAATGTATGCTTTATAGTATCTGTGAACTAATATTTTAGTGAGTAAACTTTTTCTTGTCAGTTCTTATCAGTGCTCAACGCATGTCAGTTTTGTAAAGATCAGTATGGGAATAAATTAGTTGCACTAATTTTAATTCTTCAAGTATGGCTTTATATTAAATTATTTATTTAATTGTTTTGTAAATATTTAACTGTTAATAAGGTAAATTGGAATTCGATGCTGAAATTAATAGCTCTTTATCACCATGCTCAGTTAGTAGCCCATCAAATGAAATTTGTCATAAAATATCCTACATCAAACGAAAAGACCTCATTTATTTTCCTGATATTCATGTGATATTCAAGAAATTCTTCAATTAAAAGCAGGAGTATCCCAATCACAAGATTGGGTATTGCTTATAATATAAATATTTAGAGCTCATTCATGTTAATTAATTTCTCAAGAAAGTATTTAGTGCTTTATAATTATGAATGCATAATGCTCAGGCATCAGAGAAATACTTTTTCTTTTTTTCATCAATTATCTAATTTATTGTTCAATGATTTAATAAATTAAATTTCATGACATATTGGGTAGATAATACAGCTAATAATAAATATATCATTATTTTTTGGTTTAATTAATTTTAAGTCCATGAGATGGGGAACAAAAGCATATGGTCGTCGCGAAAAACATGCATATACTGTCAGCAGGATATCTCTTAATGGGAGAAATAACCAAAAGTAAACTCTTTTCCTGTGAATAGCTAACATATCAGTGGCTTGTTTAAAAAAAAAATTAAAGTTTCTACTGCTCCCCCTTTATGAGAAAAATGGCTGCCAAGATGGCCAAAAACGCATTTTTTGCCTTACGGCTTATCTTTAAGCTAAAATATTTCCAAGAAGGAGTGAGAAACCCAAAAAATTTATTGCGTAGCAATTTACAGGGAGGACCTGTACACTACCAGAAAGTGAGAAAACCTTTGGTTTTGTTTGCCTTTTTTTGTAATAAATGCCTGAATTTTAGCAAAATCTGCAAAATCAAGTTTTTGTGGTGACAACTTCAAAGAGCCCTGTACCTTGGCAATTTTCATTATGAACGTTCTAGTATTTTTTTTCAGAATGCCTGGAGTAACTAGTTTCCATAGATATCTAACACTTTTATTTTGCATGAGTACGATTTTTTATAAAAAATGATTAAATGACATCACTTTTTTAGTATTTTGACGTGGCGGACAAACTTTGAGAGCATGTATCTCAGAAAATAAGTGGAGCAGGTAACTTTCCTTTTGGGCTTTTTCATACCTCTATACCATCAATCTGTGTACCAAATTAAAAAAAAATCCGAGTCGGTCGTGCGACCAACTTTTTTTTTTTTCGGTGATTTGGTATGGAATCGCTCATAGAAAAACGTTACATTTTGTGTCTTGCTCCTTATGCGCAAAAATATTCGGTGAAATAACACAACCATCTAAAGCGCTGATGAGTGACAAGTTTACAAAAGCTACATAAACATACTTTAACACCAATACAATATTTCCGACAGGTTTTCCATACAAATGAAATGTTGAAAAAACTTTTATTACATTTTAGCATTATATTTCAATTTCTTTAAAAACTATTACACACTGATATTATATAAAATTGGATAATTTTCAATGAAGAAAAAAATGCTATTATATTAAATACATTTATCTCATATTTTGCTATACAAAGCTCAGTATGAAATTACAGTACAAGTCAGTATAATAAAACTGCGCAAACAATGTTTTCCCAGTAACATCTATAACGAGTATTTTAGTTAAAAATCCAAAAAAGAAAAGATGTTTGGAAGAGCGGGTCAAGTTGTTTGCCGAAAATCCTATAAAGAAACAGTTAACTACTTTTTTTTAATTTTTGTTGTTGTTTGAAAATTGTAAACGAGTTTTTAAATTAACGAAAACTGCCTTTTTCTGCAATTGACACTAGGAATATCATCACCATTTTTTTAAAATAGGGTCTACTATTTGCATAATTGTAGTAACTGTAACACAAGTTCTAAGTATGTCCACTTAGCTAATGTATAAACATAAATCATGTATATTTTTAAAAATTCCGAAACGCTTAAAAGACTTTTTGAAGTAAACTCAAGATTTTGTTGCGAATCGCGTGCAGTTATACTTTCATTTTTTGCAAGAAAAAATATTAAAAACCCAAACAAAGTTTTTCTTGCTTGCACGAAAAGCATAAATCACTCTAAATCTTAAAAACGACCTTTTTTGGTACGATCCAAAATCCTTTGATTTCTGACTTTCTTGTAATATTCTACCAAGCGTTGAATGTGATCTATCAACATATTTTTTAAGTTCACGCTTTAAACTTGAATGCAAATGCCGGTTATAGTAGTTTCATAGAGTATATGATGTACATGAAGAAACAGAAATACGTTTTTAAACTCATTTTGGATGTAAATAGTGTAATGTTTAAAAGTGCAGTTAATATGTTCTTGATAGTAAATTTAATGAAATAGTTATTGATACTTATTTATAAAAAAAAAGAAAGCTAAAAAATAATGTTTTAAAATTTGTAAAGCTTAAATATTTTACCCTGGATATATTTTGTGAAGATCTGCAGTTAAATAACATAACGTAAAAATCTTTTCTTTCTAAAAAATGCCTAACCGCACCCTTATGAAAAGTTGAAGAGTTTGGAGTTCAAAATAACACCTTTCTAGAGAATTGCCCTTATTCATATATTTCTCTGTGAAGAAGTTCCGGGAACAAATAAATTCAAAAAATGCCATAAAACAAGCAGAAATATTATTATCCAAAGTTTTTCGAAAAACAGACTAACTTTTCAGAAAATGAAGGACTTCATGGAAAATGTAGTATCTTGCTTTTAACTCAGATGACAACCTAAATGTATGGATGCAGAAAGATAAACCTTAACTGCAGTAACTTGCGTAACAAAAATAAGTTCTATGATTGATGGCCATTCAATAGATGAATTGTAAGTCTTACCGTCATATAAAAACATGCAATTACTAAAACTGATTAGTTTTCATTTTTGTTCTGTAGTACCAACTAATCAAAAGTCTTGTTGTATGATAGTTACTTATTTCAATAATATTAATGAAGTTTTTCTTTTTAATGTATTGTAGTTTTTCAATAGTTCACCTTTATATCGGCTTTTTTTTTTTTTTTTGTAATTTGATGTTTTTAAAATAATGCTGCATTGAGAAAAGTATACTCTCTTTTATTTAATATTTTTAAGTAAGGAACTAAAAAAGATATATCATAGAGAGGAGCGAAGAAATGTTGCTTTTTATTTTTTTTAATTGTTATTATTTTTTTAATTCTCAACACGCCCTAACATGAAAAAGTTATGTAATGATAAGTAAAGCTCGTGCAAAAAAAGAGAAAAAAAATATTTTTGGAAAAAAAATAGAACCGACTTCAGTTGGAAATTGCTCTAAAAAGTAAAAAATAATTGTTTTCTTTGAACACCATCGAAACTACTTTTAAACATAAGTTTTGAAGTCGGCGCAAAAACGATAGGTAAAATGATATTTAACCATATTTTGCCAACATTTTTTCAGAGAAACCATTGAAAATTAAAAGCGGAATATTTGTACCATTACACGAATGTGCGGTAATCAATGAAATGAATCCATTAAAATTTATATTTTTAGTTGAATTGTAGTTGCGTATGATTCTATTCATTGTTTTTGCGCCGACTTCAAAACTTATGTTTAAAAGTAGTTTCGATGGTGTTCAAAGAAAAAAATTATTTTTTACTTTTTAGAGCAATTTCCAACTGAAGTCGGTTCTATTTTTTTTCCAAAAATATTTTGTTTCATTATTTTTAGTGTAAATGCACTTAAAATAATCAAAATAAAGTTAAAAAACTATGCTGCTGTTCAAAAAACTTGCAGACCTGGACTCGATCTCATTCTATCAGAAACTTCAACCCGATGCGTTTAACCACTTGAGTCAACGGGTCGCTTATTGAAGTAAAGATTTACGATAGCGCATAATTATTGTTTTAAATAACATGAAAATTTAGTTTTTCGATCATAACTTTTTTTCTAGTGAACAAATATCGTCATATGAATACATGGTACGTAAGTTAACCATCTCCTATCGATTAAAAAAATCGTCCAAATCGGTTCAGTAGATCACGAGTTATGTGCGAACAAACAAACAAACAAACAAAAAAAACATACGCTTTGAATTGAGAACCTCCTCTTTTTTTTGAAATCGGAATAAATTGAAAGTAAAAGTAAGTAATTTGAATTTTGGGAGAAGGGGTTAGAGTAAGACTTGGAAAATTGGTGCAAGTTTTTACATTTCATGGAAAATAATTTTCAACTAAAGTGGACTCTAGCTATTTTCAAACACCACAATTCAAAATCTTATTTTTTAAAAATTTGTGTCACTTAAATGGTCGTTCATACCCCCACCCCCCTCGCAGTGCAAAAAAAAAACATTGCACAGCAGATTTTGCCTAATAGCTCAACACTCATGGTGTTTGATACATTTTATTTGTTTGTAATGATGTTTTTTGGTCACAACCAACATGAAAATCACAAAAAATAATTACTTTAATTTTTAACATATATTTATCATCTTCAGAATTTTTTACTTCTAATTTTACCTTGAATTTGACGTAAATGCAAGGTATAAAATACAGAATTTTATAAAGGTACAAAAATTAACATAATATAATTGATTGTGTATATAATTTTTGAAAAAATAATATAAGTGCCGCAAATAAAAACCATTTATTGCCACCATCGATTCAGAGCCCCCAAAAATGGCGCAAACGTCAATAAGAAAATTCTACAGCATCGAAGGACCCCATTGCCAATTTTAACAAAGATCCGACCAAAACTCATTTTGTACTATAAAAAAATATGGGGTAGATCCCTATGGGTGATGTACCTGCATAAGGACATTACAATCATTAACAGCATTCAAAAAAAAAAAAACCTTCAGCTGTTTGAAAAAATCCTTGCAGACCTGGACTCGATCTCATTTCATCAGGAACTTCACCCTGACGCGCATAGCCACTTGACCATCGGGTCGCTCATTGAAGTAGGGATTTACGATACCACATATTGTTTTAAATGGCATGAAATGTTAGTTTTTCGATCATAACTTTTTTTTATAGTGAACAAATATCGTCATATGAGTACATGGTACCTAAGTTACACCATCTCCTATCGATTGAAAAAAAATCGTCCAAATCGGTTCAGTAGATCAGATGTTATGTGCGAACAAACAAAAAAAGAGTATACGCTTTGAATTGAGAACCTCCTCCTTTTTCGAAGTTGGTTAAAAAAGAGGCAAATCAAAAAATATTTAAATCCTCACTTGCACTCAATATTCGCGTTTGAGAAAACGCACAATATTTTACTTTTAACCTTGTATTTCTCCTCTCCCCTTTTTCATTGTTATTTCCAATAGGGCATAAAGCCTTCAATAGATATCTTATGCAAAAATGAGAAAAGGAGTGCTACAAGATAAAGAAAAATCAAATATTTTCCGGTTCCTTACGGCCCTCCAAAATTTTTATTTCTGAAAAATTCATCAATTTCAAGTCTCCTGTAATCTTTAACTACTTGTTTTTTTTCTATATACCCTAGAATAGAAAAGTTGTGTAATTGTCGATGAGCCCCGTGAAAAAAAGAAAAAGACAGAAATTTCAAATATCTTCCAGTTTTTCACGAACCCCATATTACCTTTTTTTTAGTAAAATTCACGAATTTCGTTATGGAAATTTTCTTGCCTGTTAAATATATTCCTGTGTCAAAAAGTTATGCATTGGTAGTTGAAGCTTAATAAAACAAAATCGAATATTGTAATAGCAACTCTTAGGTTTACCAAAATTGAACAATTGCACACCATCTTACAAATCAACTTTTACTTATCTCCCCAATAAAGTTTTTACTGGATTAGTTTGATTTAATGCATAATGCAAAGTCTTCCATTTTTCTTGTTACAGAAAAATCCCTAAATTTAACCACACGGAAGTGGGGGTGCAGTGAGGTTCGACGTGGTCCAACTCAAAAACTACACCGTGTTGTTTATTCCACTAGTGCATTAATTTTTAACCGACTTCGAAAAAGGAGGAGGTTCTCAATTCAAAGCGTAGGGTCACCCGGGCAATTCCTGGTCAGCAAGTTTCTAGGGTAATTCCTGGTCACAGTCCTTTTTATGTCTTAATAATCCTTCAGCAAAATGAAAAAAATCACAGAGGTACTCCGAACTATCTTCATTGCAATTCATTATTTAATTATAAGTTGACTGTGTATTTAGTTTGAAAAAAAAATATTTTTAAAATCGCTTGTTAAATTTCGTAAAACAAGATTGACCTTAGTTTTGATACATTTGTACAAAGATCGTGATCAAACTCAAACTTCTGAATATTTTTCTTTTTCGTTTTTTTGGTTGAATTAGGTACCATGTCAGTTACTGAAAAATAGTTTTGGATTTACCATTATTGTTTTGAATAATTTGCAGGAAGGCTCCAAATAATGCCCCTGGCTACTGGGGTAATTCTTGGTCAGTGGGGTAATTCCTGGTCAGTCCTTTTTTTAATATTTATGGATTATTATTTCACCTATTATTGACATATGTTATTGATGTAAACTATATGTAACTCTGTGAGCCTTAACTGCAAAGTTAACTGTAACCGCAATGTAACATTCTTATCTGTTAATGATAAGCATACAATATACTGAATTTTTCTTTGTTAAATTTCATCCAATTATTTTATAAGTTTTAATAATTATTCTTAATTATACTAAGAAAAATGCTTAATTGTAACTGCATTGTACTATTCACTTAACTGTTCACCTTAACCTGTTCATAACAGACAGAAGTATGTGCTCAGTGTGTATGGTGCATGTGCACCATATTTTTTATGGACCTATTTATTTGGTAGGTGAAGATTCATTCACAACAGATATAAAAGCTGTAGCTATTGCATACAAAGTGTATAAAAAATATTTTGGCTAAGTTTTATTAAGTAAAGCTATTATGTTGAAAACAATTGCATTCTTCCTTAAAAAAACTAAATACAGTGTTTAATTAGCTATATATATGAATAAATTCTTTATCTAATTAGTTTAATAACTTGTATTAATAATGTGCTTACAAAATGTATGCATTTTCATCAATCATTTAAGTGACCAATAATTGCCTCGTAAGTGGCCAGGAATTACCCCATCTCTGGGGTAATTCCTGGTCACTAATTAACGACAATTACTCAAGTTCATTATGCATTGTTGATAGCATGAATATTTTATTCGATGGACATCCCAATGTGCTTCCTCCATACCAAAATTTGTAACTCTAACTTAGATAGATTTTGTGATAATTGGATGTTAATGCTTTTTGACCAGGAATTACCCCAGGTGACCCTATACTTTTTTTTTGTTTGTTCGCACATAACATCTGATCTACTGAACCGATTTGGACGATTTTTTTTAATCGATAGGATATGGTGTAACTTAGGTACCATGTACTCATATGACGATATTTGTTCACTAGAAAAAAAGTTATGATCGAAAAAGTAACATTTCATGTCATTTAAAACAATATGTGTTATCGTAAATCCTTACTTCAATCAGCGACCCGATGGTCAAGTGGTTATGCACGTCAGGTTGAAATTCCTGATGGAATGAGATCGAATCCAGGCCCGCAAGGATTTTTTCGAACAGCTGCATGTTTTTTTTTTTTTTTTTTTTTGAATGATTTTAATGATTGTAATGTCCTTATGCAGGTACATCCCCCGTGGGGATCTACCCCATATTTTTTTTATAGTACAAAATGAGTTTTGGTCGGATCTTTTAAAATTGGCAATGAGGTCCTTCTATGCTGTAGAAATTTCTTATGGACGTTTGCGCCATTTTTGGGGGCTTTGAATCGATTGTGGCAATAAATGGTTTTTGATTTGCGGCACTTATATTATTTTTTCAAAAATTATATACACTATCAAATATATTATGTTAATTTTTGTACCTTTATAAAATTCTGTATTTTATACCTTGCATTTACGTTAAATTCAAGGTAAACGTAAAAGTCAAAAATTCTGAAGATGATAAATATATGTTAAAAATTAAAGCAACTATTTTTTGTGATTTTCATATTGGTTGTGACCAAAAAACATCATTACAAACAAATAAAATGTATCAAACACCATGAGTGTTGAGTTATTAGGCAAAATCTGCTGTGTAATGTTTTTTTTTCATTGCTAGAGGGGGGGGGGTATGAACGACCATTAAAGTGACACAAATTTTTAAAAAATAAGATTTTGATTTGTGGTGTTTGAAAATAGTTGAAAGTCCACTTTAGTTGAAAATTATTTTCCATGAAATGCAAAAACTTGCACCAATTTTCCAAGTCTTACTCTAACCACTTCTCCCACAATTCAAATTACTTACTTTTACTTTTAATTTTTAACCGACTTCAAAAAAAGAGGAGGTTCTCAATTCAAAGCGTACGTTTTTTTTTTGTTCGCACATAACATCTGATCTACTGAACCGATTTGGACGATTTTTTTTAATCGATAGGAGATGATTAACTTAGGTACCGTGTATTCATATGACGATATTTGTTCTCTAGAAAAAAAGTTATGATCGAAAAACTAAAATTGCATGTTATTTAAAACAATATGTGCTATCGTAAATCCTTACTACAATGAGCGACCCGATGGTCAAGTGATTAAACGCGTCGGGTTGAAGTTCCTGATGGAATGAGATCGAGTCCAGGTCTGCAAGTTTTTTGAACAGCTGCATGGTTTTTTAACTATATTTTGATTATTTTAAGTGCATTTACACTAAAAAGAATGAAATAAAATATTTCTGGAAAAAAAAATAAAACCGACTTCAGTTGGAAATTGCTCTAAAACGTAAAAAATATTTTTTTTCTTTGAACACCATCGAAACTACTTTTAAACATAAGTTTTGAAGTCGGCGCAAAAACAATGTATAAAATCATGCGCAGCTACAATTCAACTATAAATATAAATTTTAATGGATTCATTTCATTGATTACCACACATTCGTGTAATGGTACAAATATTCTGCTTTTAATTTTCAATGGTTTCTCTAAAAAATGTTGGCAAAATATGGTTAAATAGCATTTTACCTATCGTTTTTGTGCCGACTTCAAAACTTATGTTTAACAGTAGTTTCGATGGTGTTCAAAGAAAAAAAATATTTTTTTACTTTTTAGAGCAATTTCCAACTGAAGTCGGTTCTATTTTTTTTCCAAAAATATTTTATATAGTTTAAATTTTGTATGCATGATTTATTTATCAGTATTTTTTCAAAAAAGACAATTATTCGTTGTACTTCATGACGAACTTTCAAGAATCCGTCCTTTTGTCTTTTGCTACAACATAGTATATGATTCTGGCTACTTTGAAGGTGTATTCAAATCCTAGACTCTGGCAATGGGGTCCTTTTGTTCCAATTAACTTAGGAACAAGTTTAGATTCAACTTTAGTCTATCAGTCCACCGAAATAGTTATTTGCCTAAAACTTGAACGAATGAATTTCTAACACTCTTGCCAAAGTTTTATTTTGACCTTTTTATCGACAAATTCTTTGAAATTTAACCCATTAATGCCTGACATTTTTTTTCCAAAGATGTTTTGTATACTGGTTACAAACAGTGTTTAATGAACAGGAAAAATAATAAAAAAAATACTATGCAAAAAGTAATTTTTTTATTAAGGAAAGAAAAATCGTCCCTTAAAAGTTACGATAGACCCCAGAGGGTACATACTTTTTTTACTAAATTTTTTTCTGCCTACGATATAACATTTAAAAAGACATTTTATAAGAAGAAATAAAATCAGCAATTAACATAAACTGGGAAGCTGGGAATAACTTTGAAAACTTAGCTTTTTTCCTTAAGATTGTGAACGATGTCATTTATGATAAAGATCATATTAAAACTGCTACAGAACACACTTTACAATGGTTATGTGGTGCAAGCTGTTAATAACGCATTGAAACAATACTAAGGTACTAATTGAACACTATTATTTGTTTGAAATGTTCATTTTGGGGAAATTCAGACCCTTTTTTTGGATCGTCCCTAATAAGGGACGCTAGTCATTAATGGGTTAAGTTCTTTAACGGTTTTTTCTTACATCTTTTCACAGCCTAAATTATTGCTTCTGTAGGGCTAAAATATCCATCCCGTAAATTCATAACAATGGATTTTTTTCGCTTACACTAGATAGTCTGACAATTGAATGATATTTCACAGATACTATGTTCTGTTTTGGCTATATGGGTGTGAAATTACAGTGAGCGTCATGGAAGTATAAACCTTTTCTTTTAATGACTTCGTAGTCTTTTCTAGTACCAACACAAAGGCACAAGATGCGGTTACGAAATATTAACGTAGAATCAAAAGATATCATAATAGTGCAAAATGTATTCTACACTCTTTTACCTTTACAGCATATTTATATAACGACAGCAATCGACCAAACATGTTTACAGACACGTAAAAATTTACGCCTTTCAATATCTTGGAATCTATTTATTTGTCAACATACTACGCAGTGGACGCAATGAAAAGTAATTCAAAACAACTAATTTCTCGAACACAATAAATGAAAAAAAAAGTTTTATTAGTAACAGAAACATCAATTGAAGTAACTTTGCGTATAGCGTACCTAACGTAACAAGTTTTAAATTTTATAATTCACTAATTACTCATGACGCATATTTTTTAAGTGATCTCCATCCAATTTCTGAGCATTTCCACTATATATAGGTTCTTTAAAAAATAAGTAAAAAATTCATGTTCTTCATATATCTAAGCTAATTAACTATACGGTTTTTAAATTTTCATCCGAGCACACGTTATTTTAGACGCAGTCATCTGAAGAGCTTTAAGTGTGCTTAGGGTTAATTTTCAATAAATATTTAAGTCCCTTCGATTTTATTGCAAGTGTAATGCATGAACGTCTATTAATCATCTAAGTAGTGATTTGTCGATTTAAGGTGTTTCAGTAGAAGATCAAATAACTGCGGATTGAAGAAAAACTAACTTTTGCGCTTGGCTATCATCTAAAGATCATTCTATGAAATTTTAATGATTCATCCCCGCCTCAGCCTTAAGAGGTACCTATTATTCACAAAAGGTCATTAACGTCAGCCTAGAATAGGTGACTTGGCTGATTATCACGAACTTTCTTTACAGAAAGAGTAACGGCTATAAATCATAAAACTTTGCACTAAAATGTTCAATAGAAAGGGGGCTCGAGAATAGGCGAAAATTCGAGAAAGTAGCGAACATTCGAGAATGGTAGCGTTATTACCGTTCGCCGTTGGCCCATTTCTCAGGCAGTGTCATTTTTATGGCAAATTGGGAGTGTTTCGGAACTTTTTATGGTATTTTTTGTTACATTTAGCAATTTCCTTTGCGTCTTACCCGCTTAACATTATAAATCAATACTTTCAAATTCATTTTTTCTCCGTTTTCTGACTAAATTACGCCACCGATTGAAACGAATGCAATAAAAAGATTTTGTGGCTCCTTCAATCATTATTTTCCGTTTTTCACTCTGTTGTTACTGTCTCTCCTAGACATAGGAGACTGAAAAATGGAATGTTACTGAAAATGGGAATGTTTGGGATGCTTCTCTCTCGGTTTGCCCTGAAGGAATTTTAATAAAATATAATTCAGGATTCACTTACATTTTATTACAATAGTTTATGCTCTTGTGTAGTTTTCTACCGTTCTCTACAGCTCTTACCTGTGTACATAGATATATAGCGTGTCTACGCTTAAATTCGCTTAATTACTCAAGTTAAGAATCAGAGTAAGAATATTAAAAGTTTAAACTGAAAAAAAGGGGTAAATGTAATAAATCTACGGCTTTCTACGCTGCGCATGTCCTCTGCATTCAACTTAGGGAAATACACTTCCTTAAAAACTAAAACCAAAAGGAAAAAACATTTTAACAGTTGCGACCAAAATTATGTCATATTCGAGCTAAAACTTTAGGAGAACGAGCCGAAGATGATATTGGATGATATCTCCCTTTAAAAGAATGACATGTTGTCGACATGGGAAAAAACCGTTTTCATTCGTATTGAAAATTGAATACAATTTGTCATGTTATGAAACGTAAAAACACGCACAACAGCTCGTACTGTTTCACAAAAAAAAAAAAAAAAACACCCTATCTGCTTACATTAAACCTAAAAAATTGTTAACTGCTATATTACCCCCAAAACGGTCTAATTGACTATCAGTAAATTGATATAAGTCAGAAACCGCTGCGTTTTATATTGCGGTAAATATTGATCGTACTACGGTCAACTTTTTTGTGCTGCATTATTTGTCACTGCAAAAAAAAAAAAAAAAACTGTTGTTTTTACATTTTAATACTGGCAGCAGAGGTTCCAGTTTAAAACTGTAAAATGCATTGTAATAAACTCAAGTTAGCAATTTTACAGGTTAGTACTGTGCATTTTAAAGTTTTAAAGTGCGACCTTGGCTGCCAGTATTATACCGGAAAAACAGCAGTTTTTTTTTTTTTTTTTTTTTTTTGCAGTGTGGAGATTATTTCCCTGAACATAACAATGAGGAGATAGTGGCTGTATAAAAAGTTAGATTTCGCTCATTTTAACTATTTTTTTATTTAGTGTAATGTGCCTGTAGTACATACGTAAGTACAGTACATACTTGATTACTGTAACTCTGATTTTTCGCGTTTCATCCCGAAAGTTTTACTTCGAAAGGCTTTAAAATTAAAAATGAACAAATTGTGTAAATATTCATTTTATGATCTAAGGAATAACTCATTTCTCTTTAGAATAGCTTAATGCTGTATTTAAAAAATTTTAATGTGTTTTACATTTCTAGTACTCTTAAGACGCGGATACACTTTTTATATTTTTCTCATTAAGTTAAATTGTGCTTTAATTTCAGTCATCCCTCCGGAAAAATAAGTACTATGGTATCATTATAGTACATGTAGGTTAGGAACCATTTTTATAGTAAATTAATAAAAGGCAAAGTAATATTTGAGAAATTTAAGTAATATTTGATGACAGGTATAATATCTTTAGGTTCATAAGAACTTCTATGTGCGTTATTTTTATTCCTTTAAACAATAAAAATCCTGTTGAATTTCATATTAATAATAAGGTGCCAAAACTGAAAAAAATGAAAGATATACAATTATTATATATGTATTATGTTTTAAGAGGTATGTACTTCGGTACAGCTAGAGGGTATTTTTTCGTACAAACTGAAAAAAAAAAAAATCTTTTTTTTTTTGCACTAATGCTCTTTTTAACCTTTAATTGAGTAAAAATATCACCAAAAATATTAAACGGCTATAGTAAATAGCATAAATCCCCTCTAAATTAAATTATTTAAAAATATAACCCATTCATTGCTTTATGTTAATTTTTCTTTCAACAAAAGCATACATTGTTAGACTGATTTAAAAAAAAATAATAAAAAACGACAGGCATTAGTTACCTTATTTGATGAAAATATGACACAAATATAAAATAAAGTTACGAGTACCACTTTGCAATTTTGAACACTATCGCCATTTAAGTCAAAGGACGAAACAACAATTGTCTTTTAAAACTTCTCTTTAGAATAAAAAAAAAAAAAAAACTATACATCAATCAAACGTGATTTTCCTCATATACAATAGAATCCTCTAAAAAAGAGTTTCTGTTTACTTTAGTCTGTTTTCTTTTCCTCCGAAAAAACCTTTTGTTGTCCATTTACGAAATAGAAGCGCATAGAATCTACATTCAATTAGAAAGTAATCGCCGTCGATGTTTTCGCTCAAATAAATACTTCAGCTCTCTTATCAAAAACTTCAACTTTTCATATTCTTATGCTTTTCAGCACTTTCAGTTTCTACACCATCCCTCTTAATCTCTTGCATTCCTTCCCTCTGATTAGAAACGGAAGGACTTTCCAATGAAAATGTAATAATAAGATATTATGCATTTAAAAAACGAAGAAATGGGAATTTTTCGCTACGTATTTTTTCTCTTTTATCAGGAGTGCCTCGAAAGAGAAGCAAAACAACATTGATGAGTAAGCCTCAATACTGGTTGTGTGTTTGAGAAATACTGAATTTATTTATTTTATTTTTTTTATTCTCAAAGTTGAAAGAAATGGCTTTGTAAAATGATAGAAACATTTCGATTAGTATTCGCTGTTTTTTCTTGCAGGTTTGAAAATATTAAAAAAAATATTTTTTTATACACATTGAGACATGTATTTTCTTCGAATTTGGACACATTTTAATTTACATTTAGGTGCACTGACAGTAGCTTGAAAACTAAGGCAATTCGCATGAATGGCTATTAGCACTAAAATTATATGTTGTTCTGCATTAAAAATAATTTAAGTAATTTGTTTCTTTTTTTAGAGAGCATAATTAATCTACTCTTTTGCCTGCAATTAAAACTATTCACATAATATTTTTTCTGAGATAAATATGAGAACAATCATAATAAAAAATATGTATCTCAAGTAGAATTTCAATGCAGACGAAGTAAGATTTAAAAACGAAATCCAAATCGTTCGAAACATTTAAATAAGGTTTCTAAAAAAAAAAAAAAAAAAAACAGGGGTTCATTCCAAGGAAGTTCAGTAACGAAAAAATATTTTTTAGTGTTTCTATCGAAGCTACATATTTAGAATCCACACATATGGGTCCCTATCGGTTGATTAACCATAAATGATCTTCATGATGGCTTTTCTTTTAATATGTATCAGGTACTCGTCAACTGTCAGAAAATAAATCCGTTAAATTTATTTAAACGTGTGCTCAAACCTTCCTAGAAAGACTTAAGAGCAAGAATTTATTTTTTCCTGTACATTTTTTGTAAAAAAAATTTTCATATTTCGCCTCAAAGGTCTCAACTGTTCTGTTAAGACAAAGAACAGAGAATGACATTGGCAAAAAAAATATTTCAATATGTTGTTGGCAGAGGAAGTTATGACCGTTTGAATATCGGTAAAATATGACATATTTCATATTTCGGCCTTACGCAACTAAAAGTACGTTGAACTTTCTTTGGTTATTTATACATTATTTTAAAGTGTTTACACTGGTCTTTCAAACGACATTACTTTTGCCGTGCCAACTGAAATGTACAAGCTGTTTTTAGACCTCAAAAACGCTAAAAACCGTCAAAAATACCTTGTTTTGAGGGCCTTCACTGACCACAAATTTAACATTCATTTTGTAAAGTTTCAACCTTCTATATTCCATACACAAAAAGAAACTTGGAGTTAAACAGTTCCTGGTAAGAGTTTTGGCTCACGGCAACTTCCATGTCTTGAAAATCCGCTTAATTTTTGATGCCGGACCTTCATCTTTAGGGGTCCATAAAAACTAAACAACTCAACTTTAGAGCAAAACATTCTGGATTTGGTCTTTCAATAAGATAATAAACATTTGGTAATTTTTGGGAGAAAATCTGAGAGGTCATGAATCACCTCATAATGCTAGGCGTGACAGTTTCTCAGATTCTTGCTCTTAAAATGGTAATAAGCCGAGTGCCAATAATGAGTGGCAGTACAGGAAAAAAATTGCATTACTTATATTAAACAAACAGAACACTTTTTCTCATGCATTAAACATTTGCGGCAGCTTTCAAGATAACTGTTTTTCCTTGAATTTTTCAGCATGGGAAAAAGTCACGAAGTAAGCATCGCTCGGAAAAGAATCGCGACATTAGAAACACTCTTCGAAAAAAAATCAATAAGTTTTAGGGATCAAATTGGAAGCTCAAATATTTCGTAATATATTGATATCAATTAAAATATTTTGTTATGTTTTAATATCCATAAACCATGTTTATAATCAAGATAACTTTGATATTTCCTAAGTTCATGTTGGATGTTTCAAACCTGTCTTGTCTTTAGGTCTTTAAACATAATTTAGGGCTCAAACTAAAGACCAGATATTTGTTTTCAACTAAGTAAGAAATCCCTACAGTGTGTTGATTCTATTTTGTTATGCAGTTCGTTGTTTGTGCATGTATAACTACGTAAAATGAACATCTTAAGATTTAAAGGAAACTCTAGGGGACTATATGTTTGAAAATTAATTTAGAATTTTCTGGACCAAATATTTTTAAAAAAGGCTTAGAAGTGGCTCATCCGAAATTTCAAATTACCTACGAACTGAATTTTAAGTCTAAGTACTGAAATTTGGTCTGGAAATCGCACACATGCACGCAGAAATTAGCTTTTATATGAGTACAGACAAGTGAATGATCACCATGAGCAAAGATTATTTCTAGTTTTATACAATATTAAGAATTGTTTTTGCGCTGCATTGAATTAAATAAAATAAATAAAAATATTTTCTCGATTCAGAAGAACCGAAACATTTTCCTGCTCAGATTTTTTTTTCAAAGTTTTAAACCCTTCATCAGATAAAGAAAGCAAAATGTCAATAGTATCTCTGTCCGGAAATCACGGGTCCATTTTCCAAATGAAAATCAATAGAAATCCTGAAATTGCATCGTGTCTTTTTCTATCCAGGTCTAACATATGATCACGCATTTCGTTATTAGCTTATTACGATACAATTTCAATTCTACGTTTGTAACAAAACGCATGAAAATATGAAACAGCAAAAAACGTTGTTTTTTGAAATGCTATGTTTTTTCTATTTGTAAAGCTAGCTCGGGACTATGCTTGTTTTCATTTCAAAATAGCGTTTTTGGCATTCCGACTAAAAACATGCAAAATTCTAAATGAATAATATTTTTCTTATAATAGCCATAAAATTGTGTACAATTTGTTAAATTTTAGGAATGATAAAATTGTACATTAAATAATTTCGAATGCAAATGCTAAAAACTTGCGAAAAGTAGTCGACAATATTCTTGACTCTTAACTCACATAATTCCTTTTTCCTTGTTTAAACAACGCACGCAGTCTAGGTATTAAAAAATATAAATTTTAAATTTTACTTAGTAATGTAATATTTGCGTAATCCTGATATATTTGGGCTAACCTGCATAAAGAAAAAAAAAACTAATCTTAAAAGTGTAAATATTGCAATGCCTTCTTCTTGTCATTCTATATATGTTTGCGATGGAAACCCATATAATCTACCTATGACAAGGTTTAGGAAAATTATTATATAAACCGTTTACATTGTAACTTTCAGATGACTAATTTTACCGTTGGATATTCTTTATTATAAGGAGCAGATAAAAACTCTAAATAAAAAAAATCCATTCTTTTCCCAAACATTGGAAATTTGTTTCTGCGATATAAAATTACGTCTAATGAGTCAGTAATAAAAACATACAACTTTTGTAAGAAGGCTCTGCATGCGTATTTTTAGGGGATTCTGAGAGTACGAAAAGTGATTCTTACCGTATTTCATGTCTGCAACTTTTTACAGAAGGGTTCGACATCGTAAATTGATTCCAGTTTTCAAAGCATCTTTTACAAATAGCTTTTCTCAGACGTTACTACTAGGATGCTCACCATAGTACAACTGAACTCCAAAGTGTATATATATATTTAAAACAGATAAGTGAATGGTTAATTAATTTTTTGCAAACATGTTATGAACTCAGCAGCACCGCTTTGTTGTAATTATTCTTACAAAGCGAAGGCTATACTGGAGTAAGAGATGAAAAAAAAGAGAGAATTCAAGTTTTCAAACTACATCCTCTGAGTTTTTTGAATGCTCTGTCAAGTTAACGACAGTGACTAAAAACGCGTCATGTTATTTTTAGTGCCTAAGTTATTTGATATAAATTTTCAAGAGAGGTAAACCAAGCAGGTGCTAAATTTAAAATTAACTTTTAAAAGTAAATTACTTATCTTGAAGTTAGTAATGATTGAATTTTTTCAGTACCTACTCTTAATGTAAAATATACAAAATTGCACATAAGTTAATGTATAACAATTGTTTAATTAGTATTACTTTTATAATGTAAGGTTTGGATAGAAAATGTTTTTAAAAAGTATAAGTCCTAAATTAGATGCGAAATTGAATTTTAGTAAAAGGAGTTTGTTCACTGCAGAGAAAAAAAAAACAATTTTTAACACTTTAAAAATTAAAATAGCACTCAAGAAATCAACATTAAATTTTAACACACACACACACACAAAAAAAAGTGGCTCGCAAAGTTGTAAAATCAGATGATGTCTAAAATACTCATTCTGATTATTATGCAAATTTCATTATTCACCCATGAGATGAAAATGTATTTTGGAGCAAAAATTCAACTTCATTTCATCATGTTCTAATCTAACAGCAGCAAAACTGACGGGCAGTTAATTACCCTTGATGTGCTACCTGTTGCAAATTTTCTCATCATCTATCCCCGTCTTACCTGTGTAAAGGCAATGGATAAGCAGCCCACAGAATTATGAGTGATTACGCGGAAATGGGGAAAAAACTCAAATGATTAAAATTACTTTTAAAATTAAATGTCTAAATACATTTAGAAAACGGAGTTATAAGTTGTCTGAAAACGTCGAGTTTAAACCTAATATTTAGAAAATAAACTGAGAGCGTGACTAAAACAGAATAAAATTCTACGGTAGAAAATAAATACTAATTAATGAAAATTCGATTTTATAAATGAATGGCAACCCCCCCCCCCCCACTCGACACACAAAAAAACACTTATCTCTGTATCTATTTAACACTGATTAGAAAATATAATGCATCTAAAAACATTTTCCGAAATTAAAAATTTAAAGATGATTAAAAGATGGATCTAGAGACTTATACATTTAATTAAAATTTTCAACTTCAAAAATATTTAGGTATCATGCATGAGGGCTAAAAGTTATAATTTTCTTAAACTGTAAAAAAAAAAAATAATAATAAATAAAAAAATAAAGGCCGAAAAATATAAATATTAAATTACGTAATGAATGTTTTACCTTTAATATTACTATTTTTTCATTTATTTGTATGCTCTAATGCAATAATAAAGTATCCCAGTATTGAAAATATTCCCTTATTTTTTTTTCTTCTTAATTTGGCTGCATAAGAAGCCTTAGTCTCTTACAGACTTAGTGCGGTCATCACATAGTGAGTGCATCAAGTCTTTAATGAGCTGCCATTTAGGTGCATATAATTTTATTATCCCTGTTTTCACCAGAAGGCACGTAGGTTTTCCTCGAAACAGCCCTGGAAACTTAATTTTGTAGAAAGCAATCAAATCCATACAAATGTCCAAGGGATGTTTTACATGCCCCACAACAAAAATATGGGCGCTAACAATTTTCTTAACCTCTAAAGTCCACCGACTGGTCACAGCGGGTGAGAACCCGGTTATAAGGTGTTGAAGGCCAATGTATTGCCACCAAGCAACCCAGCCGGCATATGTCGTGAAGTTTGGACTAATGAATATTAATGTCAATTTCGACACTAATGAACCATTTTTATGTTATTTTAGGAGTAAGATAAATTTGGTTTGTTTTTCTAATTATATTTTAAGATTAATTGCTATATTTGACATCATAATGAATTGATAAAAAGGTACAAAATGATCTATCTAATATATTTTCATTTTTATAGTATAGCAGTTTAAGAGGCCGATAAAATGTGAAAACTTTTTCTTATTAATGTAATTTATATGTAATCGACGCCACATATCAATGTACTTTGACGTTAAACACACTTGAACAAATACGTGTTCATCTTCGAGCTGAAATTTGTCATAATGTTGAAATTATAACTTCATCTTCAAAAAATATACTCCTAAACTTGAATGAAACAATTATTTAAAACTACCAATGCTCGTTTAAACGGCTATTAAATTTTAAAACAAAAAAATGAACAAAAAAAAGTAATTATTTTCATACGATTTTTTTTCACTTGCAAAATACTGTATTTTTTATTTCTATTGGAAGCAGATAATGAACAAAGCGTATTGAAAGCGGCTGTGAATGAAGCTGCATTGCCGAATTGAATGGAAGTTAACGTTCTTTGCACAGGGTTGAATGCATCTTTTTTATAGTAAAAAGAGATTCAAATAGTTCTTTTTATAAAACGACATTTTTTATGAAACGGTTTAGGTTTATTTAATTTATATTTGCATGCACATTTCGAGTCTTTTTGACTAATGGAAAGCATATTAATTTTTGAAAAAGTGAAGATATCATTACATATTTTTATATTGGAGTAAACCTTTCATTACTTTAAAAAAAAATCAGAAGCTGAAACATAGACCCAATGCAAGTGAGTGCATTCTTTTGTCAGGTTTTACAGGAAATTTACGAATCAGAAAAAATTACTTATGAAATGAGGCAGCATGTAATTTGGTGCTCCCCTTGCAGTATGCATTATTTATTCCTTTCTAAGACCGATAAATTATATAATTGAATGTATAACATACAATTAATACATTCAGCGATAGAGTGAACATGGCTGAATTACGAAGGACCCTAAGAAGAATTTAAAAATATACATAATAATGTGATAGATATTATGGCCGCCAAAAGTGTTTTGTAACGAGCCACCAGAATATTAAATCCACTACTGCATACAGTCACGTAAAGCATCATAGGTCGAAAGATTTTTTCTCTCTAACATTACACAGTTTTTATCGTGTAAATTCATTTCATCAATTTTCAAAAATCTCACAATTTAAATTGTATTGATTAAAATCTGTGCCCGAACTTAAACCAATTCAACAAATTCAAACCATGTTCGTAATTTATATATTTAAGGGGTTACAGTACCTCAAAAATGACCAAAAGACCAAAAAAATGTTTATTGCTTATTTCAAAAGTAAAAGTTATTTAAAACACTCAGAAAAAAATAGCATTGTTCTAGCTAAATTATTTAAAAAGTTATGAGTGACTTTAGGGCATGCATGCTATGTGTTCTAATGGAAAAGGCAAACTTTAAAGTGCTTTTTCTCGGTGATCAGTTTTTAGTGTTTCTATGTTACTAGAAATGCTAAGGAATTTTTTCTATTAAAGATATAACTTTAAAGCAATATTTTTTGCACTCAAGATAATATATTTAACAAAACTGTGCATTGAATAAGCGTTTTATAAATTACAAAAATTTTTAGAGTTTGTTAAACCTCAAAGAACAAAATTTTCTAAGATTTTTTTACATAAAAGGTCACAAAATATTTTCTAATCAAAATATAAGAAAATGAATGCACAGATTTGTTGAGGTATTCCTTGTGATCATTTCACAAAAAGAAATTTTGAAATTAGTGCAGAAACAAAAAAGCCTTAGGGTTTTTAAAAAATTGAAATTTTCTTACATTTTTCAAATTTTCAAAAAAAGTTTTAAAAATTTTTAATGTTGGAAAATAAATTATTGATTGTTAAACAAGTGCAGAAACAAATATTTCAAAGAATTAAATTTTTCACTTAAATTAAAGAAATTTGTTAGAAAGGTACTGTAACCCCTTAAGAAAAAAAGCTATTACTGTATGTTTAGCTGATACAAAATTCACGTGCTTTCAAGTATTTAAGAATTTGAATAAAATATGAAAATTCCCCGATTTCAAGAAGGTCGAGAAAAAAGCATTTGTTAAACATATATTATCCCAACAAACCTATTTTTGAAAAATAACTTTTAAAATTAGTTTAAATGCATAGATTTTATTTTACGAAATAAACATTAGATCACGAGAATTAATCAATCATTATAAATGTTGTTCCATCATTAACAAATTTTCGATCAAGATGGCAAACGAAACTTTCACAAACTTTGCAGTTGCCCATGAATTTCAATTAACCTCTGACATATCGCAGTGGCCGGATGCGGTCTCACACAACAAAGAAAGGGTGGAGCCAAGGGTCATCTTAGCCAAGCTCATAAATAAATCTATAAACTATCTACGGATCTTGTAGGTACTGGCTCAATTTGCGTGTACTATTTTTAAAGAAATGAGTGTTTCAATGGGTTGGAGTAAGAAAACATTGTTTGAGTTTGTACTCGCATAAACATAAATAAATTTCAAAAAGTTTGTGTGGCCTAAGTAAAAAAAAAAAAACATATTTAATGTACACCCACAACCGAAGCGTTTTTGTACGAAGCGATAAAATTGATTGCTATGTTTGTAAATGTATGCCAGTACAAAAGTTCATTATCAAATAGAATAGGTTGGAGTTCCCAAATATTGAGTGAAAAAAAAAAAACTAAACCCTGACTTGAGCTCAAGTTTTTTTTTTGTTCTTTTTTAAATTGATTTTTTACGAGCTTCTTGTACCGTAAAGTCGGGTTACTTGGACCCACAAGGAGGTTACTTAAGCCCACAGTAAAATGATAAAATCTGGGTTTGTTACTAGCATTAGAGACTGCAGAGTGCTTCTACCTAGAGGAGAAACAAGGAACTACGTGCAAGTCTTCAACTAAAAAGTACCAAACCTAGATTTTATCATTTTACTGTAATGGGCTCAAGTAACCCCCTAGGGTCCAAGTAACCCGATTTTACGGTACATCATTACTTCTTAGGTCCTAAGCATGTCCGTTCTCTAGAGCTACAACGGTGACTAAGAAAGTTAAATTTAGAACTCATATTTGTTTAACTGTCTAACTTTAACGTCGTGGTTTTCTCTTTCAGATGTATTTATTACAGAAAAATGTCAGTCATCAGCTTTGGAAGAAATGTAATGTTTATTTTTTATTTGCGCTTTGAAGCTTTCAAACGATAAAATCGATGTCCTTAAAGCAAGAGTGAAAACAGAATGCATACGTGTTGATTTTATTACTGCTTTGTTCTTCAGAAGCCTTTTTTTCATATCTTATTCTAGGGAGATATTATCAACATAGAGAGGTCTTCTAGATCGGTTATGGTCCTATTTGACTTTAAGACCCTGTACATTAATGACGTGTCAATCGTACACCATTCTATATTTACCACTCATAAAATATTTTAAATACTTGTAGCATATGCGCTATTCTGTCCTTCACATTACGTGACCTTTCTTGGCATTTAAAACTTTTTTTTGTACCTATGTACCTGTAATTAGGTCATATTTGCAAATCATACCCAAACCATCAGCTGCTTTGTAGCCCCCGCCCCCTTCCTCCTTATATTGGACACACTGTCTTAAATTTACGTAACATATCGATATAGGTTTTCTGTGTCGTACGATAGTTGACATTTTTTTTCTTCTTCTTTCTTTCTTTTTTCGCACATTTGAAAAAAAATCGCGTAGCTAAGTAATCCCCTCTAAGCAAATAGACTCACTTGCAAAAGGTTGAAAGTCTTGTTTATATGACAGTCGTTGTCATAAGCTGCTTTTATCAGAAGGACAGCATCAAATTTTGCATATGCTAATGATATCAATAAAACGGAATTAATGAAGAGTTATAAAGCAGTAAGTCACCGCCCCTAAGTCAGGGCTAAGGCAGAAACATGCAATATACAGCCAGGCCCGACATTTAGGGGGGGACAGGGGGCAGTCTTTGAGAAATCAATGTATTTACATATAAGGGGCCGTGGTTTTTGCTGTATTCCTCTGAAATTGTGTTGTTTCCACCCTTTGCCCCCCCCCCCTTCCCGGGAAAAACTTGAAAAGACGGGCCTGTATACCGCCAATTCAGATACTTTTGAGTTTTAGCAATACCGACAAGAAAAATACTCCAAATCTTCATAAACGTGTATATACATTTTTATAACACGAACACGTGCCACCTATGAAGCACACTTTTTGATAGTTAGTAGAACACTTTAAAAAAAAAAATGCTTACTAATACTTAGTTTAGCAAGCTATCTTAACACTTTTGGGGCTGCATTTGAAAACGTGTTTTGAACACTGGCACATCTCCTTTGTAACCACTTTTTGGGGAGGAACACTTTTCAGGACAATTATGAAACTCATATTTTTCTAACTCACTGATTTTTTACATTATTTTCAAGCTCAATCAACCGCAGTTTGCCAAAGTGGCAGTTGAAAGCAACCGGGCACAGACGGTCTCCAACCGAGGACAACCATCCTTTATAAAAGCACTCGTAACGCCAATTTATGATGATAAACTGTAACATGTACCATACATTGGTATCACAGTAAGAGATTCTACTGACTCGTAGTTGAAGATTTTTTTTTCTAATGTTCTACAAACTAAATATTTTTTTTTCATTTTCGAAATCAATAAATAAGAGTTTCGTAATAAAAATTCGAAATCTGAAAATAGTTATACTTGATACTAATTATATCAAATCATGATCCAACTGTATTTTCGCCTTGATCATAATTTGAAAGTAGAATACAATTCGGCACATTTTTTTTTTTTTTTTTATTGAGGCTATGACACTCTCCACTCAGTTGCGGAAAATAAAGCAATGACTATACTTGTGTAAGCAGATGTGTTCTTAATCTGTTCTCAAATATGTCCCTACGCTGTTCTCAAATGCGTATAATGACTCTCAACAAATTTCTCGTGTAGAACGCATTCGGTTTATTTTCGTATCGATTTCTTTATAAAGAGACCGATTCGGAACACAATTTAGAACTTATTTTGGTAACTGCAACATTTTTTTTTCTAAATCGCTTTTAAACTGTTCCCTATGTCTTTTGGGTATTACTAGTGAAGATTTTGACTAAAGGTATAGACTTCCCTTTAATTGTTTTTACTATTCTTGATTTTATATTGGTAATAAGGGAAACGAAAAAGAAATGTAAGATAAAATTAATATCTTTAGTTGAAGGAAAGATAAACCATTTTTCTTTTTAACACAACGGAAAATTGTATTGTTTTTCGAATAAAATGATCATGTTCGACACAGCTTAAGTCAGTATAACATTTTTTTTAGCTCTTAAGGGAAAAAAAAAGGTTCGTTTATTTTTAATAAATTTGTGCATTTAGTGATTTGACTTTTAAAATGAGAAATGTATTTTTTTTCAATTGCTTTGGATTTTCCTTCTTTTGAACCAACAACTTGAAATGAACACTCAAAACAAATAATTTAAAAAATGGTAGTAATAAAGTAAAATACCAAATTCTCAAAATACAGTTCTGGAACAAAAAGTATTTTACGTAATTTTACTAGCTAACTCTGGGTAGAGAAAAGACATCATATCATTTTCTGGGTTAAATAAAGCGTGGATTTTTTCTTTCTTTTTATTTTTTTGGATTTAATTTCATCAAGCTAACGAAAAAGTGCATAAAAGAAAAAGCTACAAAACTAAGAAAACTATTTTCTTCTCGCTCGATCGAAATAAAGTTTCTGCTTCTAATTTAAATTTTCTGGACTTTCTAATTACCTGTTGCCATTTTTATTTTACTTTTTATGTTTTCAATTTATTTCGAATGCTTTGAGAATGTATATCATCAATAAAGTTCTTCACGATATTTGTTGGGTTTTATGGCAAGCTATCAAGCTATCTTTAGATTGTTTTAAACAACATGTAATAAATTAGAATTTTATTTTGACCGAGTGCTTTTAATTATCCTTTTTATTTATAAAAATGCTAAATGTAGCGCGTATTTTTTCGACAACAATTATAACAAAAATTATGTATGGGTGATTCTACAAAAATAGGCAAATTTGTGTTCCATACTGATTTATCTTTTGTTTTTAATTAAAAATATATTTTTATGCGTCTTTTGTTCTATATTTCTGACTATCAACAATGCCAGTAATTAATTATTATTCACTTAAAAAATAAAATGTTACATTGAAATGTCATCCACATGCCCTGTCCCATAGGCACAATTTTCACAATCTATGGATTCTAGATTTAAAAAAAAAGTGATTTTTTTCTCAAGATATTTTTATTTTTGAATGTGTATGTGGGCAATATGTAAATCACAAAAAAAAAGCAAAATAATGTGAAAATAAAATCTCTCTAAAAATTAATCTAAACGTTGTCCCAGCGATTATCAGTCATCCACATGTCTGAAAAGTATAGATATTTTTCTCTGAAATGTTTTCTTTCAAAATCCGGCAACACATCTTAAAATGAATCATGGACAGGGACGTCATTTCAAGTTTTCCAGGGGGGGGGGGGGCAAAGGGTCCAAACGCAATGCAATTTCATCGGAAAACATTAAAAACCACGCCCACTTATATGTAAATACATGGATTTCTGAAAGGCAGTGCCCCCCCGCCCCCGTAAGTGACGCCTGAGCATGAAACTTTGTTATTCCTGGCTGAATTTTGCTGTTCTGCAATTTCTTTTGGATTAAATGCAAGCTAAACTCAACTTTCAAATCAAGTGTTTTTCATCTTTATCATTAACATGCCCTGCAGAATGTAAGTAAAATGTACACAAAAATTTATTTTGATGATGAATAGGTCTAAAGCTTACTAATAATTAATAATATTATTAATAATATTCTAACCGCTGCTCCTGCTCTCTGAAGATTAGGCAGCACATTACCCATGTTTGTTCTTTTTATCTGCTTAAATTGTTTCGTAAATTTTAAAATGTTTGCTAAAATTTCAATTTGTTCTTTTGTTGTTTTTTCCAATTTACGCATCTTTCGACACTTAAGGGACAATTTTTCAACTTCCATATATATATATATATATATATATACTAAAAATTTCAAGTTCGAGGACAAATTCTTAAACCTAATTCACGTTTTAAAAACACTTCATAAATGACATTTTTACACATCGGGAATAAATGTTACATCGGTAGTCTTTGAATTAATTATTTCGAAAGGTGCCACAGATGCCCTTTCACATTACAAATTTCAATACGAAAAATATACCAAAACTTTACAAAACACTATATTTACTTTTAATATAAATAGTTTTCATAAAATGTCCATATGATTCACATCATGGACCGCAAACTAATGACAATTTTAAAAATTGAATTAAAACAAGTGTTTTGTAGAAATCGTGCTCTATGAAATCATTTGCTGACAGTGTAATTTATTGAAGCATTCAAGTAACATATCATATTAATACATTTTGCCAATCTGAACGATTAAAGTAAATAAATGTGCTAACAGATGCATGGATAGCGTGTAGGTTCCACGATTTCATTTCCATGTGGGTACTTCATATCATCACGCTCTTAACTGCTCTCAGTTGTGGGGAGCAAATCTAACGCTTGCTTCACCGTATCTTGCTTAGTTCACGATGCATGCCCTGATGAGTTGAGTGCTTGTTATAACATTATATCTGCATTACCCGTGTTTAAATAAATGGCTGGATCCGCTGAATAGTGGTGTTTCTAGATAAATGCTGAGTAAAGAATTTGGTAGAATCATTTCATATAGTTAAAGTTTGAGGACTCTTTATTTGTTCATTGTGCAATGTACTTTATTGATTTTTTTTTAAATATAATTTATTGTTGATGCTTTTCTATTTTAGAGAAAACAATTGCTTTGAGTTGTCTGAAAAAATAAAAATATTTAATAAATATGCATGATTTGAATCATTTTAACTAGATGGCGGTAGCTGATGTTGAATCATATAATGATTACTAAAAATGCATAGTTAAATATCAAAGTGGGTAACATTTCCTTAAAAAATAAAATTGAACTGATTATGGCAAACGAATGGACTTGTAAACATTTGAGAAAACAGATTAAACAATTGTTGTGTCTTTACAAGAAGTGTACTCTGATACAGTTGATATTTGTTGATACTGTTTATCTAACCTCTTCAGAGCATGTCTTTTTAGGTAAATTAATTTTATCTACCAGTTTGAAGGCCATATTTGCTACAATAAGAGGATTTCTACCTTTAGCTCGGTTACTGATTAATTCTGATTGATAATGCTCTAAAAACCATAAAACTGCAGAGTAGGGTTGGTTGGTTGTTTTCATGTCACAGAGAGAAAATTAAATAGGACCGAAGGTCCTATGTACAGCATTAGCGATACGAAGACAATTTTCTTTGTATAATTCTGGCCACGGATTATCACTTATTTGTTGAAATTGCGCCAGGATAGCGGGACAGTTGAAAAGGTGCTCGGGGCTTAGTCCTGTATCTGGGCAATTTTCGCAGAGGCAATACGTCCTTGCCCCGTCTTCATGTATCTTCATCCCCCTGAAGTGTCCTGTCCTAAGTCTTGTGAATGTACTGGTAAGGGTTCTATTGGTACTGATTTCTGGAATTTGGAATTTTATTTTCATTTTTCTATCAATTAGTTCTGCTCTAGCCACAGAATTTATATCGCAGAGAGTGACATTGGTAACTCTGTTGGTATTTAATTGTCTTGATTCTTTTTCCAAAGTATCTGCTATCTCGTTTTCAGTAATGCCAACGTGTGCAGGAATCCACCGAATGATGCACTGTTTCTTCAGGTGAAGGATCTTATAAAGTGTTTGATGTATATTTGTGATGAGTCTTGAAGAACCCCTTTGAATTGCCTGAAGAACAGCTTTGCAGTCACTGAATATAATTAGCCCTTTGGCTCTTTCATTTTCTTCAAATTTTATATACTCTCTTCGAGGGTTTTATTAATGGCAATAAGTTCGCAAGATAAAACTGCAGTCTCAGAATTTTATCACCGAGTTGTAGGTAATTTTGCTTACAGTTCTGCATTTTCCCTGACTTAGAGCAAAAATTTACTGCAAAGAATCTAAACTTTTGTCTTTCATTTTCGAATTGAACTACACAACGATTTAAGCACTCTAGCTGGTTTGGAAAATTAATTTTATCTACCAGTTTAAAAGTAACCTTTGCTACAATTAGAGAATTTCTACATCTAGATCGGTTACTAACTACTCCTGACTGATGAATTCCTAACAAGGACGAAACTGGGATACCATAACCGAGCTGTAACTATATCTACTCACAGTTGACAGACGTACTCAAAAAACCGCAGCGCTGTACTCTTCCTGCTACCAGGATCATACGATGTTGCCTCACACATAGTAATGAATGGCACAAATGACTATTACTACTGTATACTAAAGAAACAACGTAAAAAAAAAACATTGTTAAGAAAAGTAACGTCCTACCTAATGGGGGTAAGTCATTTAACGTCATTAAACAACGTAATAATCAGAGAACTTTAAGCTGAACCGAAACTTTTCACCGTCAATGATTATATTAAAACGAATTGGCACAAAACAGAAAAAAAAACAGTGAAACAAAAATGGAAAAATGGCAAGCTGAATCATCTGGGAACAATAAGTGAGACATTGCTGAATTTACATTCGTTGTGTTAAAAAAAAAATACATTTTTCAAACTATGCTGCTCAATACGTTCTAGTAGTATACATTTATGCGACATTTTATTTATTATGTCTTTTATGAATTATTACACTTAGAGTTTTTAAACAACTGAAAACCGTGAAAATCCTCTTAGATCAAAATCACTAGCAAGAAAATGTGTTAAAGAGCAAAGCACTTAGAAAAATGTGCTTACTTGCCTTTTCTTTAAAACGTAAATTTGTTTTAAAAGGGGAAACAAAAAACGTCTTTAGCTTCGGATATGCTTAATTTTTGAGTAATGTAGCAATAAATTGCTTGTAGGAATGAAATTTTCATGAAAGAAAAGCAAAAATGTCGTTTAATAAACTGCATTATTCTGATAAACCATCACGTACATTTAAAGAGTTAAAAAAATAAAAGGGTTGTGGGAAACTCGATTCCCATAAAAGCACACATCCAAATTCCTTAATAATCACATCAACAGCTAGACAGAGGAAATGCTTTTATCACTCGATAAGAGTGCATCTTAAGCAGGGACTAATTTACCGTTATCAAAGCCAATTATCTTCAGCCAATGAAATTACCTGCATTACTCTGGATCAGCACATTGCCACAATTACTGAAAATCCCAGCTAATCATAAGAAAAGAGAAAATCTGGAATATTTCAGAAACCTTTCATTAATGAAAACTTGTAATTTTATTAAACTTGAAACAATGAAGTCAGTGACGTAAAACGATATATTTTATATATATATATATATATATATATATATATATATATATATATATATATATATATATATATATATATATATACACTCAGGCACATTGAAAATAGCGACCCAAGAAGAAAGCATCGGATTGAAATGAAATTTAATACACATAATGATACAGATGAGAGGTTCACTTGATCTCAAAATCAAGACAATTGAACGAATACAGGGTGTGCAAGGACACACATACAGAGCAACTTCAATAGCGCGTTGGACCACCTCTAGCTAAAATTCATGCCGCCATACGGCCCGGCATTGAGTTGATTAGACGCCTGATGTTGTCCTGAGGCAGATGGGCCCACAAATTTGTAACAGCCAACTCCAAATCACGCACAGAGTGACACGACGGCATCTGACGTTTTACCTGATCCCACACATGCTCTAAAGGGGATAAGTCGGGGGAGCGGGCCGGCCATGGAAGAGTCTGAAAATGACGTAGGAAGTCTTGAGCAACTCTTGCTGTATGCGGACGAGCATTATCTTGCTGGAAAATTGCCCCTGGGAGACCATTTAGGAAAGGTCCTACATGGGGTCGAAGAATATTATCAACGTACCGTTGGCCGGTTAAGTTTCCACGCATCACAATTAGATTGGACCGGCTATCATAGGATATGGCCCCCCAGACCATTACACCAGCTGTGCGGGCAATGTGACGTAGAACAGTGTGGGAGGAATTGTACCGCTCAGCTGGGCGCCTCCACACCGGTATACGGTTATCATCAGTCCCTAAAACAAACCTAGACTCATTACTAAACACAACTTTTTGCCAATCTGTGATATTCCTCAATTGATATAGCCTTATACCGGTGTGGAGGCGCCCAGCTGAGCGGTACAATTCCTCCCACGCTGTTCTACGTCACATTGCCCGCACAGCTGGTGTAATGGTCTGGGGGGCCATATCCTATGATAGCCGGTCCAATCTAATTGTGATGCGTGGAAACTTAACCGGCCAACGGTACGTTGATAACATTCTTCGACCCCATGTAGGACCTTTCCTAAATGGTCTCCCAGGGGCAATTTTCCAGCAAGATAATGCTCGTCCGCATACAGCAAGAGTTGCTCAAGACTTCCTACGTCATTTTCAGACTCTTCCATGGCCGGCCCGCTCCCCCGACTTATCCCCTATAGAGTATGTGTGGGATCAGCTAAAACGTCAGATGCCATCGTGTCACTCTGTGAGTGATTTGGAGTTGGCTGTTACAAATTTGTGGGCCCGTCTGCCTCAGGACAACATCAGGCGTCTAATCAACTCAATGCCGGGCCGTATGGCGGCATGAATTGCAGCTAGAGGTGGTCCAACGCGCTATTGAAGTTGCTCTGTATGTGTGTCCTTGCACACCCTGTATTCGTTCAATTGTCTTGATTTTGAGATCAAGTGAATCTCTCATCTGTATCATTATGTGTATTAAATTTCATTTCAATCCGATGCTTTCTTCTTGGGTCGCTATTTTCAATGTGCCTGAGTGTATATATATATATATATATATATATATATATATATATTATATATATATATATATATATATATATATATTATATATATATATTCATACTGAGTACTAATACGTGTGAAATGTACAAATTTTCTGTCTTATGCAGGTGAAAATCCCGTTCGTTTTTCAAATTTTTCAAGGTTTTCTCAATGAAACTTGTTTTCATTTTTAAAATAAAAACACTTTCAGATATTGGGATTTCAGAAATGTAATTTTTCTAAAATTTTGTTTTACTATTAGAACATTTACGTTAACTCTAACAATAGTTATCAGATATCGAGATATAAGATTCTTAATTTAGGTGAATCAGTCTACATCGTTCTACAATCTTCGAACAGTCTTCTACAAACTACTTCTTCGAATCTACATCGTTATTTTCTTTTTGAATTATCACTATCTTGTGTTTGACAACAACAATTTCTTATTTTAGAATGTAATAAGAGCAAATTTAATGCTATTATAAATGCCCTTTTATAAATGTAACTACGTCTGTAATATTTGGGTTCTCAAAATTTTAAAACCTATATAAAGTAGAAAGTTATATATGTTTTATAAGAAAATAGCTGAATCGTGTGTCTTAATTGTCGTCAGAAAGCCTAACTGATGTTTGTTTTTCTGACGACGCTGTTGCGTAGCTTCCTGCATTTTCAACAAGAACTTTTTTATCCCCAGGTGCAGGCAAAACTAATGGAGAACAATGTTTTTAAAACCCTCTTATACTTAAATTTTTCTGCATGCCACAAGTTTCGTATTTCTTAAAGATACACTGTACAAATTATAAAATTCGCTGGAAAATATAGAGGGCAGCTAATGTACCTATTTCATACAATATTGTATCTGGTACAAACAGGGACGTTTTCAGTTAAAAGCTAGTAACATTTCTGAGTTTATGTATGCATATACACTGGCGGGAAAAAATCCCAACGCTAAGAAAGACTTATGATAGATAAACGAAATTTGGTAGGCGTGTTTATACAACTGAAAGATGACATCGATTGAAATTTCGCGCTCCGCGCATAAGTGTGGCGCAGTTTGCGTCACTCAGAATATGCAAATAAGGCTTGTTTTAAAAGCGTGTTGCAAAGCTCGTGAGTATTATTTTTCCGTGAAATTTGACGCATTGCGTTCATGTTAGCCAGGAATGCTTTAAGAAGACGAGGAAGCCATTAGCAACAGCTTACCGAGTTTGAACGAAGTTGTACAATTTGGCAACGAGAAGGTGGAGTTTCATTTCGTGATATTGCAGAAAGACTTGGTGGGAATGTTTCCACCATGCATGATTATTGGAAGCTATGGTCAAGGGATGGTACTATCTTAAGAAGATCGAGTTACTAGCTGTCACGTGGTATGACTGAGAAGGAAGATCGACAAATCTTGCGTACGGCTGTTGCGCATCGTTCTGCATCTGCGGCTGACATTCGAGCTGCAGTTGGTACCGTCGTGACCCAAAGAAAGGTACGAAATCGCTTACCTCAAGGACAGCTTCGAGCCAGGTAGCCTGTAGTTGGTATTCCATTGACTGCAAACCGTTTCCGTTTGCGACGGCAGTGGTGTCAAGACAGAGCTCACTGGAGGTCGGAGTGGAGATCTGTTGTAATTTCCGATGAAAACAGATTCTGCCTTGGTGCCACTGATGGTCGTATGTTGGTCAGAATGAGGCCAGGGGATCGCCTGCATATAAGCAGTCTGCGACCGAGACATACGAGACCAACACCTAGAGTCATGGTCTCGGGAGCAATTTCCTAAGATAGCAGAAGCACTCTTGTGGTTATCCCAAACACACTGAATGCGAATTTGTCGTCAGTATGGTTATTCAACCTATAGTACAGACCTTCAAGAGTAGCATTCAAGGGAAAGTTTTCCAACAGGATAACGCTCGCCCTCACACCGCTTCTATAACGCAATGGGCTCTACAGAGTGTTAACATGTTACCATGACCAGCAAGATTACCAGATCTGTCTTCAATCGATCACGTATGGGATATCTTTGGACGGCAACTCCAGCATCATCTACAGTCAGCAATGGCTGTCCTAGTATTGACCCAAAAAGTGCAACAAGCATGGCATTCCATACTACAAACTGACATTCGGCACCTGTATGATACAATGCATGCAAGCTTGCAAGTTCTCCTTCAAAATTCTTGAGGTTACACCACCGGCTATTAAATTAACATAATTTCACATTTGCACAGCATTTTCTGGAGCTTATATTAGCCAGTGATCTTGTACATTTAATCAATTAAACATGTTAACTAGACAATTGCATTACCCAAATTTCATTACTCTACAATTATTTTTTCCTTGTGTTGGGATTTTTTTTCCGCCAGTGTGTGTTTATGTATATATATATATATATATATATATATATATATATATATATATATATATATTCCGAACAACTACTGTTCTTTTTATCCCAAAAAGAGCTATTTTTCAATTTTGCATCACTTATAGTTCATGCATATGGTTATAAGGACAAGGATAGATAAGAACTATTTCTAAAGATTCATAAAATTCAATTAAATTGAGACTCGTAGGATATTTCATGTATCACACGAGTAGCAAACAAAATTAATCCAGTATGCAGTGTTTAAAAGCTTAGAATCGGAATGTATTTCAATTTAAGTATAATCTTTGAGATGTGCCTTGTCATTTTATCTGTTGGAGCTTTATTATGTCACAAGTTGTAGAACCCATCTGGGAAAAAATATATATTTTATTTTTATCTGTCAACTGATTTTAATCATGCGGGTTATTACTAAGAATGCGCGTAAGCTTTATAAAATGTCTTCTTTAATGCATTTATTTTTCTATTATTTTTGCTTTACAAATCTTCCGAAAATTTACCATATTGCTGTTTGAAAGTTTAGTTTAGCTGTAAGTTGTAGCAATTTAATTTCAAATATATTTCTTTCAAATATAAGTTGTCGAATCGTAATGGAATATTTTTTTTTCTATTATAGATTTTTTTTCACATTAAAACTCTGATTGATTTTATTAAAAAAGTTTTCTGTGGTTTTACTAAAAGTAGGATTCAAAATAACATACGATCATTTATCAGAAATATTTTGACTGTAATATTCCTTAGCTATTTTTATTAAATGAATTACATTAAAATATTCATTAAAGTAAAAAAAAATAATAAATCGTAACAAAAAGTTTAATGCAAAGCTGCATGTACCCTATGCCGAAATGTGTGCCCTTGATACATTAATGCATTTATAATGTACATTTGCAGTTTATACATCTCAATAGGTAAACAAATAAAGCATTTAACAATAAATAAGCATATACTTCAAATCTATAATTTTACAAATATAAAATCACCCAGAAAAATATTATGTGCAAAAGATCTTTAAACAATGTAAATCAATAGGCGTTTAATTATTGCAAAAAAAAACTTTAGACATTGAAATGTTTACTCAGCTTTCAGGTTGAAATCACTAGGGCCATTCCATGAAAAGTGAAACCAATTGGTCAAAAATTCATATTGAAGTTATGTTGCTATGTTATACATCATTTTAAAGCTTAAGATGTATATTTTAAGAATCCTGCATTGCTTTTTTGGTGAGAGTTAGAATAATACTTGTTTTCTTAGTTGGAAGTACGATATTCACGAACTTGTAAAAATCAGAAAAAAGAACACATTTTCAAATGCATATTTCTCATCGAAAAATAAAAACAGAAATAACTACTTGTAGCACAATTTTAACTACTAAGACGGTACTATAATAATATGCATTCATTAATTTCTTTTGAATTGATCTAAATGGTGTAATTGAAGTTTGAAAAAAAGAAGTTTGATGTTACGTCTGTAACAGAAAAGAAGCAAAAGTTGTCATTACGTCCTAAAAAATCAAAATTAAAAAAAAACCCTTAATGGTCCTTTTGGCAAATTCTTAGAGTAATTGCCCACCATAGTTAAAAATATTGCAACTGATTTAGTTTTTAAATTAATGCTGTTACAGACGTAACATTTCGGACATTACAAATGGCTCTATGTTACGTCCGAAGCAAAAGTAAATTTCCAATTAAATAGGTAAAAAGCACAGGATGTGCATGTATATAGCATACATGTATATAGCATAATATGGTACGAGTACTAAAGTTCCTGGTATTCTGATTTTGAAATTTTTAATTATGTCGGCATGTAATTGAAATTTATTTCTTAAGATTAATAAAATACGCATATGATATAACTAATTATAATTTATACCTCAACTGGCATTTTTTTGCTACTTCACATGGAAAGGGATCTGTGGATAGAGTTGCGGGTATGGTCAAGCACCAGGTTTGGCAGAGAGTAAGATCTAGAACAGCATTTGTCAACGACGCTCTTTCCTTTTTTCAGTGTGCAAACTCCATTGCAGAAAAAGTTAAAATTATTTATATGCCCCAGGAAAATGTTTTAAAGTTGACGCCAAAATTTTAAGAACGGTGGGCTAACATCGCGAATTTGCCAAAAGCCCGCGAAATGCATTGTTTTCGAACATAATACGAAAATGCCGTTCGAATTTCGAGAACGTCGGACGAAAAAGGACACATTTTTTTCATTCAAAAAAAAATTATCAAAATTGACCAACTGTCAGCAAGAAAGTTAAATTTTAGTTTGGTACTAGTATTCTGCTATATCATCCAGTTCTCCTAAGACCAATCACTGATTCCAGGGAGGAATTTATTTTTCCCGCTTTTTTTTTCATGTAGCAGCCCCATTATGCATTAATTTTAAGAATACTAATAAATACATTTGTGTGAAGGCCCTTCTAAACTTTTCTTGTGTCAATCTTTCTTGGAAAAAATTGTCTTAAGATTTAAAAAGCATTAATTTATTGTTACATATTGACATATCGGCATATGCTCTCAACTCCCCCAGACTTACCCAAATTTTCTAAAACTGTTACAGTATAACTTAAAATATTCAAATAATGTGTTAATTAATGCTACTGTATTGTTTTAGCACAAAAATCTTTGTTTATTCCTGCTTTAAAATACTGTTTTCTACTTTCAAATCAGAGATGTTACGTCTGTAACACCACTTTGTTTCGTCCGTAACAAGTTTATGAATTTTTTTCACAAATTCGGCAGTCAAAATCCACACAATCTTTATGGTTTTAGAAAGCTTGAAGTCTTTAGAATACGTATTAAAAAAAAAAAAGTTCAAAATTTCCGTATAATTCAGAGGAATATTGTAAGTTGTATGACATAGTCGAGTTTTTGCTGTTTTGTGAATTACGTCTGTAACAGGCAGTTTTTAATTTCTGTATTTTTTTGTAATTAAGCAATCTGCACGCAAATTTAATGTAGCATAAACATCATCAAGTTACACTACAGAAAAAAAAAAATTGAAGACTTTCATCAGCCCAAACCAGAATTATTTGTGTTCAAAGTCTGCGATTGTTACGTCTGTAACGATGGAATTGCCCACTAGTATTACATCGCAAAGTTTGAACGTTTTCATTTATCATTCAATTTTTTGAGCCCAAATAAGACTTGTATCTTTCCTATTAGATCAAAAACTTCAACAGGAAATAACTCTTATTTTTTTTATAACTTTTGTTTCGTTTCCAATCATGTCGTATCCCAACATGTGAGTAACGTTTTTGGATACTTGTTTTTCTCGAGGGGCGTGACTATGAATTTCATCTCGAAGTATAAAGGCTTGTTTTTCAATTTTTTTTATTAAAACAAATAATATTAACCTATGGATTATTTAATATATTCAATGACACATCATATATGTTAAACTCTCAACGCACTTTATTGCCTTCAGTGACCTATCCTAAAATTCCGTTTCTGCATACCGTATGCTTTCAATGGTATGTGTTATCATTAGTTTAGGTATCCCCTTAAAGTGTTATCTCATAAATGCATTTTTTCATACATTATTATTTTCATCAATGGAACACAAAAACACTAATATATTCTTTTTCAGCGTCTTTTCTTAATGGTTTTGCTCTTAAGTGGTTTCAGTGTGGCGTCCTTAACTTTGATATTCGTCATGTATACCTTCAACAGAATGGTTTAAGTGTATATTCATTTTATATTTATCATCTTTTTCAAGTCAAAAGTATTTCTGTTTGATATATTATCAAATACGCATCATACAAATACAAATACAAATGTGGCGACCAGCAGCAGGCTCTGAGCCCAACTTGGCTGGTCCTAGTCAAATTAAAGACCCCAATGAAGATCAATGGCCCTCTTAAAGCCATCTACTCCATTGCTCTTTACCACCTCTTCCGGTAAGCTGTTCCAAGTTCCCACTACCCTGCTAAAATAGTAATTTTTTCGAATTTCAAGATTAGCCTGAGATTTAAACAGCTTAAAACAATGACCCCTTGTCCTGCTTTCCGTGCGAAAATCTAACCCCGTAACATCATTCATTTTAATAAATTTAAACAACTGAATCATGTCCCCTCTGGCTCTCCTTCGCTCAAGACTATACATATTAAGCATTCTAAGTCTGGAATCATAGTCTAAATTAGAAAACCCATTTACTAACCTTGTAGCCCTTCTTTGTACCCTTTCCAATAAATTAATGTCTTTCTTCAGATAAGGAGACCAAAACTGAACAGCATACTCCAAATGAGGTCTTACCAAACTTCTATATAGAGGCAGAAGAACCTTCTTAGATTTGTTTGAAATAGATCTATTAATAAACCCAAGCATCCTATTGGCTTTGTTACTAGCTATGCTGCACTGTTGACTAGACTTGAAATCCTGATTTATTAAGACACCTAGATCCATAACATTATCTGCCCTACTAATGACTGAACCCTGTAAATAATAGCTTGTATGCTTATTTCCATGACCGAAATGCAGCACTTGACATTTCCCAACATTAACTGCCATACCCCACTTGTCTGCCCATTTAGTAATATGATCCAAATCCTGTTGCAGCTGATTTATTTGTTCGTCATTTTCTACAACCCCCATAAGTTTGACATCATCGGCAAAACAATTCATGTTTCCAGAAACATTTTCATGAATGTCATTCATAAAAATAATAAACAAAAGGGGACCTAAAACTGATCCTTGGGGAACCCCACTTAAAACCTCACTCCATTTAGAATAGTTACCCCTAACAACTACTCTTTGTTTCCTTCCTGTCAGCCAATTCCTAACCCAAACTAGAATTTTACCTCCTACCCCTATACCAGCTAATTTACTGAGTAGTGCTACATGCGGTACCTTATCGAAAGCTTTTTGAAAATCTATGTAAACAACATCTACGCATTTTTTGCTATCTAAAGCCAAGGTAACCTTGTCGTAGAAATGTAATAAATTAGTAGCACACGATTTACCTTTTCTGAAACCATACTGCAAACTACTCAACAGCCCATTATTTTCTAAGAAATTCATAATCTTAATTTTGATCAATGTTTCAAAAATTTTACATACCACTGAAGTCAGACTCACAGGCCTATAATTTCCTGCATTACCTCTAGACCCTTTCTTGAAGAGTGGTGTAATGTTAGCTAGTTTCCAGTCCTCTGGCACTATCCCTGAGTTATACGAAGCATTGAATATATTAACTATAGCGTCAACTAATTCCTCTGCACATTCTACTAGAATTTTTGGATAAATATTATCTGGTCCCGGAGCTTTTGTGGTTTTAATTTTTTTCAAATAAAGTAATACGTCCTCCCTGGAAAATACAAAGTCCTCAAGCTGTGTAGTAGCTTGTGTCTTGCTTGTGTCAACTGTTGAGATACAGTTATCGTTAAAAACACTGGAAAAAAAGTCATTTAGAACATTTGCTATATCACCATCATTCTGAATTAAATTTCCATGCTCATCTACTAGTGGCCCAATTTGACTATTTCGAACTTTCCCAGAATTTGCGTATGCAAAAAACTCCTTTGGATTCCTGTCAATATTATCTGCCAGCTTTTGTTCCAATTCTCTTTTCTGAAACCGTACCAAATACTTAAAACTACGCCTAGCCTCACAATACTGTAGCCTGTCTGCGCTGTGACCAGTTTCTTTTAATCGACGAAAAGCAGCTTGCTTACGGTTTAGAGCATCCTTAGTTTCCCTAGTGAACCACATGGGCCAAATTTTTGTGTTTACCCCTTTTCTCCTAAAAGGAACAAAATCTCCAACTGTTTTTGCTAGTTTTTCCTTAAACTCTGTCCACTGCAAATTTACATCGCTATTGTCCAAACCTGATGAAAAAACCGCTTTCAAACTCTGCCTGAGTGCGACAAAATCAGTATTTCTGAAATTAGGTACAAACCTAAAATTTTTGTCTTTGTGCATATCAAACTTAATCCCAAACCTAATGCTGTTGTGGTCACTATCCCCAATATGCTCCCCTACACATAATGCCTGTACAGAACCTTCAACATTGCAGAAAACAAGATCCAAAACAGTATCCTGCCGTGTTCCCTCAGAAACAACTTGATCTAAAAAACAGTCACCAATTACTTTTAGAAATTCCTCTTCTCTACTATTATTGGGGTAAGAATTATTCCAATCAATGCCCGGAAAATTGAAATCCCCCATTATAATTACCGGTCCCTTACTCGACATGTCTCTAATAATACGATACATCTGTTCATCTTGACCCTGGCTTAGATTAGGTGGCCTATAAATGTTACCCAAACGTAATTTTTTACCCTTACCGCTCATCAATTCTAGCCAAACCATGTCAATATCATTAGGTTTGTCATTTATTGCCAATTCATTGCAAGTTAAAGTATCTCTAACATAAAATAAAACCCCACCACCTCTTTTACCTACTCTATCTTGTCTAAACAAATTATACCCAGGAATACACAATAAATCATCATCATTTTTGGTAGCCCATGTCTCGGTAACTCCAATTACATCCAAATTCTCATTTGTGATTATGCTTTTTAATTCTTCCATCTTGTTCCTAATACTGCGAGCATTGGTATAAAAAACCTTAAGCATGCTCAACTTGTTTTTATTCAACCCCTTACGATTTCTTGAATCAAAATTGTTGAAATGACTACTCTTATTTTCCTCCTTATTACCATTCCTAATTAAACCCAAATAGTTTGCATATTTTTGCAACCTTCTCCGTGAACCCTGCCCCCCTTTCAAACTTAGTTTTTTGACTCAGAATACTCCAAAACCAAACCACTAACCATTTTAACCCCTGTAGAACTCAGATGCAGGCCATCCCTAGCAATCCAATCTCGCTTACAATAACTCCACACGTCGATGAATCTGATACTGCGCATATGGCAAATTTCTTTGAGTATCAGGTTCATGCACCTAGCCCGCTGGTTTAACCAGCTCCTATTGACTCCGTACCTGGAGCAGCAACCAACCACTTGGACACTGGGTCGAACTTTTTAATAACCTTCCCTCCTTTCCATCTCGAATTGTTTACCTCCTCTGTCCACAACCTGAGGCTATTTGGGCCTGCAAAATGGTTCATCCTATTTTTTTAAGTCCAAGAGCTCAGCACCACTTAGTGCAAGTGAAATCATCCTCAGAAATGGACTCCCTCTTTTCCCTCATACAGGCAGAACATCTGACAAATGTCGCAAGAAATCCACCTGCTCCCCTCTCCATTCTTAACCTCTTTCAAAATGCATATAACACCCATAATAACTCGAATGGATCCCACTTAAACAAAAGCAATACAAAAAGAGAAAAGTGCAAAATTTTAAGAGTAACTACTAATAATTAAAATCAGAAATCATTTGAGTTAAAGATACAAAGAATGCAGATAACTAAGTCAGTAGTAAATAAAAATGAACTAAAATGCTACACCCAACTAAGAACACAGGCCTAACAACAAAGGAATCACCACATTTTAGGCTTAGCTCAAAAAATTGAAAAACACTTTAAGAATGCAAGTAAAGCAAAAATAAGTCTCAATGCACAGAAATACTAAATTATATGCTGAAATACAATAAAAATACCAAAACTGATACAATAAAAACAAACAATTTACATTAAAAATATCACTTAGCTCAGAGCAGCAAAAATCTCCCCTGCAACACTGGCGCCCTCTAGCGGAATCAACGTATTCTCAATACGTATCCTCAATACGTATTCTCATTAAACAAATGACGTGTCTAAAATAATAATTTCGTTTTATTGAAGTTAAATATGACTTGAGCAATAAGCATACATGACGTGTCACTGAAGAAAATGAAGTTCAGAAAACATGCCATGCACAAAATATTGATGGAATTTATTTTTGTTAATGAAAAATAGGGATGCACCGATTAATCGGCAGTAGGGGAAGACCGCCTATATTGGACCACTGCGTAAATTGGACCTCGGGCTTAAAATCCAGTACAGAGATCTATGCTACACTTTAACGGTAGAAATATAAAGTTTTAGGAATAAAATCAATGTGTATGAAGTTTCATCAGTCTTTGAACTGCGTAGCGTGAGTTAGGGCATGATTTATGTTGAAAACGTGCAAAATCTTATTTTGCGGACTTGTACCTAGTAAAATAGTGCAAAAACCTTTAAGCTGAGGTAATCTGCTGTTATAGCATGATAATCTGTATTTAATAAGGATTACATCTATGTATTTACATGCGCGATTGTGATAATTTTTGATAGAGAAATAAGCTGGAGAATAAAAAATGGCATGTTTTCCTTTATTGGACCGAAAAAATTTTCCTATATTGGACCAGTGGTCCAATTTAAGAATATGATTTTAAGCAAGACTTTTTATTAATTGTAACATAAAATAAGTGACTCATCTGATTTAATAGCGTAGTTAAGATTAATTTAAGCATACTTTAACACCTATTCACGATATTCATTTTTTATCAAGCACATTTTCTCTCTAGAAGCTGCAAATTCTTAAAACATGTTTTTTTCTCTTTTTCCATAAAGCTGCAGTTTCAGGTTGTTAAACATAGTTATTAATTTAAATTGAATTTATGCTGGTTTACCGAGAAAAAAAAATTAAAATTCTTCGATTTGTTCGAAAAGAATTTAAAAAGAAACAATTTATATGCTACCAAAATGTTCAATGTTGATGAAGCCGGTCTTTTCACTGTCCAAATGCCCCAAAATATATTGACGTATAAAGGTAAATACCAGTTTGGAGCAGTAATGCGTGGTGAACGTGTTAGAAACACACTGGCTATTTGCTGCATGAGTGCAACAGAATTGCTAGCCCCCCTCCCTCCCCATGCTTATTTTCAAAAGATTGCGTTCCATGTATGAGCTTATCGTAAAATCACCCCCTGGTGAGCCATATGCTTTTTCAAAAGTACGGTTAAGTTGTACTGTTGTACACCATGTACAAGAACTACCTGTAGAATCAGCGGATAGTTCTCATCAAAGCATGATTGTTAACTTCAACTATGATTTTGTAAAGCCCCAGCTCACATATCACCTTACCTAAAAAATAGAAAGAACAAAAAGGAAGGCTATCTCAGCAATTATTCTAACGCCGTATGAAAGAAGCATAAAACAGAAAAAGTCACATAAGAAGAAGCAAGAAACTGCACAAAACAATTGTTATTGCAATATTTTTCATAGAGATAAAGTGCAAAACATGATTAAGTGCATGAAATGACATCAGGGAGTTTATCAACACTGCCTAAGTGAGACCCAAGCAAAAGAAATTCTATTGCAAATCCTGGAAAAAAGATGTATGGTTCAAATATAAATTCTTCTATGATTTCCTGGCACGGTTCAATTTAGGAAGCGCATGGTTCAATATAGGCTCCTATATTCCTAAATTGGACTTTTGCAACTTTTTGTAAGATAATTTTTTAAAAAATAATTTCCACATTTTTAGAAAATATAGGCTCCTAGGGTGGTTCCAGATTAAATTTAGCTTACGATGCCCTATTTCGTATTTTTGTTTTGCTTCACATTGAGCCACACAGGCCTCCTGTTCTTAGGGGGTCCAATATAGGCGGTCTTCCCCTACCGATTAATCGGCCATAATCGGCTACTTTGCCGATTATTAATAATCGGTAAAATCGGGCCGATTAATCGGCGGAAAAATATTTTTTGAATATTATTTTTTAAAGTAAACCTTTACTAAGAAATTATGATGAATAATTTTATTAACAGTAATAATAATCCTCACCGTTGATGTAAAGTTTTTAATACATTAATTCTCCTATTTTTAATAAAAATACACATAGTTAATGTAGCAGCATTTTTCATGCGTCGATACTTTTCTCCTTGCTTTTAGATAATCTTCAATTTTCACAAAGAATAAAAGTCTTGAATTACATAGCTACTAATAATTGAAAAATTGAAATTGAAAGAACTTCAAAGTTGGATTGCTCACCACACAGACCCTCATTTTTTTTGAATTTTCATGTCTAGTTTACATAATTAGCAATGTGTTAATGCAATATTATTGACAATAATATGAAAATTAGTTCAGAGAAATTTGATAAAAATTTTGAAATTATTTTGAAAAATTAAGAAAATGGAAAGAAAAAATTAGGAACTATTTCAAAAGTTAGAATTATAAAAAAACGAAGAAAAAAATTGTAACGGTGAAATTGGTAGTACTGAAAACAACAATTTTAATCATTAATCGGCCGATTATCAACTTCCGATTAATCGGTAATCGGTAATCGGCTAATTTGCTTATCGGTGCATCCCTAATGAAAAATGTGTCTTTACACTTGCATACTGCGATACAAGTTCGTATTTTTTCTAATACGTTCCCTCTTTTAATGTTACTGTACGGAAGTTTTATTTTAATGCTCTACCCCTCACTGAAACTCAATCGTGTATTCGAAAAATGGAAAGTGCTATTGAAGTAAAGGCAAAGAAAAGAAGAGACAATTTCATTCGGCGAAAAATTCTTCAGAACTGTTCGAACAGTGTCAGGATACCGAAGAATAGTTACCAAAGATATTTCTTTGTCTTTTCTCTTTTACAACTCCATTCGAAAAGAAAAGCTTTCTCAAAAAAAGAAGAAGAAATCATGGAACGAAAACTAACTGAAATATTGCTGATCTTTTTTCCCTATACTGCTATGTGTTGCACTCTTCTTCTTGGCATTATATTTCGCGTTACTAAAACATCTGGTGAAGAAGCATATAGCTGAAGAGAGAGAGAGAATTCACTCCCTTACCATTCCCCAAGCCTATTGATTCAGAGCTCGCTGAATGTTGGAATTCCCATGGGCTCCTTCAGAAACAGTTCTTACCAGACACGTGGTACAATCCTTTGGGTGTTTTGGCTTCTTTCAACCACTTTTACCTTTTTCCACATCGATTGAGCTAAAATTAATACCCTTTAGTCTTTCTTGGGATTCGTATTTATTCGCTACGTTCCACTTTTTTCACCTTAAGTAAGCAAAACTCGATTTAATTCACATTCGTATTATTTTTCCAAGTCTCAGAGAAATATTTAAACTTGTTACACATGAAGGGAAATATGTGGATATCCTTTTGGAACAAAACTGTTGCGTTTGATTTCGTTTAACTTCTTTGACTCTGAATTAAATTAACAATGTAATTCGTGACAGTTTAATTCTAATTAGGAGTGTGTAGTGTTTTAAAGAAAAATACAACGAATTGATTAAACTTGTGACTTGTGAATGCAATGAATGCATAAAAAACGGGTCATTAAATGGTATGTAGCCATACTTGTGAACATCACTTTGTGCTGCACAAGAAAAAATATTTTAAGACTTATTTATTTGACAAAAATGAGTTTTCCTTAAATGAATACTAATTGTTTGGATTATTTTATATTCTCATGTTTTTAATTCTATATCCTAATGTTAAACATTATCAATAAACAATCTTTATTTGCTTATACATTGGTTTATTCCAACGAAATTGTGCACTTTGGAATTGTATTTATTAAGGTTAATTCTACATTTAAATGAATGCAATTTAGTGCCAATTGTATCAATTGTTTGTACATAGTTGTTTAATCAAATTTTCAAAGATATGTTTAACATGAAGGATATTATTTCGTGCCCTAGCAACAAATGATTAGAAGTTAAAATGTGTTTCAAGATTGTGCTGAAATGAAACTACAATATAAATTATCAATTATACTTTTTTTATGTTATATTAAAGGTTTTACAATGGTGCAAAGTTCAAAACAATATGGTCGTTCTTTAGAATAGAACAAGCAAGTTTATGCCATTTTATAAGTTAAGATTAGGAATAATGAATGAAAACAAGTAAATTTTGGAAAAAAAAGAGAAAATAAATAGAGATTCTCACTACCACGGTCCAAGCTGACATTTTGTAAAATCTCATGATCCAACAAAGTGCCTAGGTTAGACAGTCCAAATATTTGAACTTTCTACTTTAACATTAATGGGCATTATACGGATAAATTAATGGTTAATTTAAAATCAAGAAGGGACAGAATTATATGTAAGAGTATATCCTACTCGTTTTTATACCCTCTAATGCATGAAAGATATATGAAGACTAAACATCAATTAATCAAACAATAAGTACTGTTTCTATATCGCGTTGAGGGAAAATCTTCAACTTTTCGATAGAAAATATAGCAGCTCTTGTTTAGCAATGTATTAACAATAAGTAGATATGTCAAATGAAGTTTAGGAATATTTATAACCTGCGTGAAATTCTGTTTTGTTTTTCAAAAATTGGTAAGTCAAAAGTAAATTTCATGTCAAAAGATAATAAGTCAAATTTAGTGAATTGCAGTGTGCATTTCCCGTATAGCTCACACCAAAGGAATTCTCCCATGCACCCCTTCTGAAGCAAAACTTAAAAACAATATAAAATTAGAAATATAATAAAAATTAAAACCAGATGTTTTAAAATTACGTGAAGCTTGGAGAATTGACTAAGTGTATAAGTGTTTTATTTTTACAATCTTGCAACGATACAAGTCATGCTAATATAAGTAAAAATAGATATTTATTTAAGAGAAAAAATATCTTATTCATGGTATTATTTATTTTACAACTGTTTGTATTTATTTAACAGTGAAAAAAAAAGAAACTAATGATAGGGATGAAGATACATAATTTTTGGTTCCGTAAAATGGGGTGTATAGGAGCAGCAGAGTCAATCGGAACAAAACTTCCCGACCATACAAAGAAATTCTTCATAAATATACTATTAGAGGTATTTTTCGCCATAATTTTTTTTAGAAAGGTAAGATCATAGGAAGTAGGAAAAAATTACTTTTGTCAATCTGGCAAAGCTACTGGCTTCTAAAGTGGGGCCGCACGTGGAATGATAGAAAACATCGCGTTTTCATAGACTGCAAAACTTCATTTGTAAGTACAAACCTTCTTATAATTTAAACCTAAGAGTAGTATGTTTCAATTATCCATGTATCTGAACAACAGAATACCACATTAGAATTTACATTTTTAAGAAATTGTTTCATAAAAATGAAGAGTTCTGAAAAATGAAAAAGGAAACACATTTGCGGGGTGAATCGGAACACTTTGTTCTGTTTTCCCAATTCAAACTTATTTAAAGGAAACTGTTTGAAAAATCAAGATTCTAACTCCAATTCTTCTAGTCGAAACAAGGACAATGAATTATTACTGCTTGTGACCTTCTTGTGATCAACTAGATCTTAGAATGACAAAAAGTTGCAGATTTAAAAATATTTTTGCTCTAGGAGACTTCTTTTTACTTAAAATCAATGGGAGAAAGTCATACAGACTTTATGTAGCAAAAGTTCAGCACACAGACAGTGATGAATAAGTTTGAAAATCTTACAGTACAATCAGCGAAACCCAGAGATTTTAAGAAACTAAAGAAAAGTCACCGTTCACTCCAGATGATGTTATGAAAACACTTAAGCCAAGCCACAACTGGTAGTTTTAAGGGCAAATACATATTTGTGGACGACATGAGTGTTTTAATTTGTGTTAAATCTTTGTATTTCAATTTAAAAGCATTGCTTAAAACTAATTTTAATTTTTCATAAGTTCAAAATTATTTTGAATTTTGACAAATCATAAACGTTTACTGGTATAGAAAAAATATTTTTATTTGACAGTAAATGTCTGTTCTTAATCTTCCCCATCAATATTACTCATGTTTGTGAGACCTATTACAGGTTAAATTGAAAAAAAAAAAACATGTGTTCCGATTGACCCCTATCAGCGGGGTGATTCGGAACACCCCTAAATTCCTATATATATAAATAATAACTGTTCGAAAGGTTATGTCTTGGAATATCAAAAAAAAGCAAGACCAATGTTTCTACACAAAAAATCGAATTGGAAAAAAATCTTTTAACTACTTTTTTTTACAATCAAAGCTGAAAAGTGTACCGATTCACTCCATTTTATGGTAACCTCTTTCGAAATATGTGAGTCTGAACTTTATGCTGGATTTACATTTGAAAAATTGTTTAATTACTTCTGAATGAAAAAAAAAAAAAAAAAAAACTTATTATCAATTCCCGAGAGCTAAAATCTAGTCATCGGGATAAATTCAATTTTTTAAATCAAATCCTTGGTACATGTTACCTCTATATTTTTAAATGATGTTTTTGGAATAACTGCTAAATGCTTTATTTTGCTTACTTCCGGGTCAACATCCCCTATTATGATGAAATCAGAGCAGACCTGACGCATGCGCAGATTCTCGGGAGGTCTCACTTAACGAAAACACAATTTAGAAACAAGCTCTTTCAATACTACTAGTCGTGAATAGCATTATTTAACTTGTACACTTTGACCAATTTATATTAACACGTTGGGAGCGCATGAACACTTGGAAGGAGAACAACAGGTTCACGTAGCGGGCGGCTGTCCTCTTGGGGGCATTATAATGCGGGTTTGCCTAGCTTGTTTCATACCAGCGGGCGGACAACATTTAGGAGGGACTTTAAATTTTCACAATTGAATATTTAAAAAACAATTTTTAAATTATTTGCCTATTTATCTACATTAAAAATGGAGTGGAAATGGTAAGTTAGACAACAAAATTTTTTTCAGCCCGATGGGGGTTAACATTGTCATGAGGTCAGCATTGAACGTGTTAAGCAGTAAAACATGCTTAGATAAATTTTAAGACATAAATGAATGTAACTATCATTTAAAAATATAATTACAATAGAAAATCCTGTCAACCATAGACTGCAATTATTTTACTTTATAACTTTTAAGCACATATTAAATTGTAAACATTTCCCATGAGCTATATAGAGAAGAAAATATAATCATTACGATACTGAAATGAAAAACAGAAATGAAATTAAATGAAAAACTGAATATGAAATATTTAGGCATTGAATATTTATTCATTGCTGACAAGGGACTTTTTAAAGAAATTTTAAATCTATCACACAAGAAGTAATTTGAAACCATTATGTCTTTTGTTTCATATTCAAAATTCAATTTATTGCTGCATAAATATTTTCAAACGCGGCATTTTTTTCACAAAAGAATACATTCCGCTTTGTCTCTGAAACATTTACGCTTATTCAATCTACACATTTCTTTAAAATTCTCATTGCCTTTTACGGCATTATGACAATTTTCAAAGCGAAAGCGGTAGTTTAAAATACTACTTTTCATTTCTGAAAGGCGACGTATTTATTAAAGAATGGAATAAAGTAATAGGTTATTGAGTTGTTTTAGTAGTGGTTAAAAATATTACTTGAAATACCTTTTTGCCAGGATTTTAATCTGAGATACATATGGGGGTTGATAGCGTTATATGTATTTTTTTTTCTTGAAATGTAAAATGCGGAATCTTGAAATGTAAAATGCGGATCGAAATACTGTTTTTAAGGGAAATGCTCAAATATGTTTTAAATGCTTAGTGAAATATTAATTAGTTCTGGGTGAATTTATAACATCTTCTTTTTTGATAAATTGTAAGTAAACAGAGTGATCAAAGCACTAATCCCAAATGTTAAATATTCTATTAATTGCTACTTATGGCAAATGTGGATTATTTTCATTAATTCGAGAGCGGTAAATGGTGTAACCAATATCAAAACTAGGAGATATTACGGGTTAGTTATTCGTATACGTTAAGCGCTATTATTATAATCTTTTGATCTTAAGTTTATTTCTTCATTGATTCAAAGTTAATAATGATTGCTTTCATTTTTATCACAGCATTGTGTCACATGATCGATACCTACATTATGGAGTTTTTTTTTTTCCAAATCATTCTCAGAAATTATGTACAGTAATAATTTTCAAGCAATGTTTTCCAATTTCAAACCAACTCGTACTTAACGTGTATGCAGCTTGCAAAAATTTAAAAATAATCTAATGTGCTCATGTATTGATACGTTTGTTCTCAGTATCATCAATTGCTTAAGTTATTACGCGACTGTACTGCACACTTTTTTTTTCTTCCTAGGCTGTCTTAATATGGATCTTTAAAGGAATGTTCAGTTTAGAGTTTATTTTCCCTAAACTACCACAGACAGAGAACACGTTTAATGTCGAACTAACAATCATTTGGTCCCACGGTGATATCAACTCAGATAATCTCAAAACGGCTGTCAACGAAATATAGTCCAAGATAAATAATTTTTTTTGTTAAGTAAACAATTATTGCTTCAAGGCCTCCTAAAGTATTTTTTTTTATTCGAGGCACCAAATAGTTGCATTTCACTTTTGTTTCCCTTTTCCCTCAAAGCATGTCACATTGTCACAATGTTGGTTACAACACTAAATACGTCTAGTTTTGTTGTGTAGTCTTGTAAATTGCTGTTGATTCGACAGTAAGCGAATCTGAAAGTAATCGTTTTTCTATGTAATATTTTTTAAAACTATATACATATATGTAAAAATCATGGAGTAACAAATGGTACTTGACTAAGTTATTAAAAACACAATGAATGTCGTCAAACCTTGTTGAAACGAACTCCAAGGGTTCTTTAAATGTATTTCATCTTAACAGCAGTTTATCTTATCCGAACAACAATACACGACAAACCATAAGATGCACTGTAAAAGAAAAAAAAAAACGAAAAGTTAAAGATCATTTCTGGGTAAGTTTCTGGGGTATTTCCCGTTTAAAAGCCTTTTCCTGTAAATAAACAAGTTTCTTTGGAAAAAATGTACAGATAAATTGACAGAATTGCATGAATTCACACTTCTCGCAGCTATGAAAAATATTTTTAGAAACCAGTTGGAAAGTATATACAAGATCTTTATTAAGTGTTTCCCCTTCAACGCAACTGCATCCTGTAAATATTGACTTCGCGCCACATAAGTGTCTTTGCAGTATATGGATACTGTTGCTTTGCAATACTTGCAAGCAATTAGTCTGTTCAGCTTAAATGCTTGCAATTGCTACCTTAGCTTTGGCCATATTTCCTAAACTGCTCCAGGTCAATTTCTGGTAAAACACAAAGGTGCCAAACCGTTGCAATAAACCAATTTGGGTATTTCTGGAAAGTTACTGATTTATTACCGTAACTTGACTGATTTTTATTCAGAATTCTTGAACCTTTGAGGTAGGTTACTAACTTTAACGGAAAACTTTTCTGATTTTTTTAGACATGTTACACAGGCAGAAATAAGGCACATCAAATGCCCGTAATTTTTTAGGAGCGTTTTGGATTTTTTTTAGCAGTGCAGGGATCGCAAATGTAGTTCGTCTTAACAATAACTCGCTTCAAGCGTGTTGGCATTAATGAGGTTTAACTTCATTATATATCATTGAAATATGTCTTATAAAAAAATACATTTACTGAATTAGTGGCAATTTTATAGTTTACCAATTATTATTTTTTTTTACAACAAGATGTTAAGTAGTCATTTGTAAACGTAGGGTAATTAATATGGGACAAAGTGAAATGGTAGAATGTTTTCACACTTTGACGCGATACCTATCTAGTAATATTTTAAGTAAGTTCCTAGACGTATAGTTGATTCCTGTCAAAAAATAAATAGCTCCAAAGATCAAAGAAGAAATATACATGCAAGTCCTTTTCAAAACATTATACCTTTATTGTAAGATTCATTCTTTTTCAAAAATATTTCTTATTATAAAATTTTTGTAATTATCATTTCAACTTTTAATTGAGATCTTCTGTAGTATGAGGTAAACAACTTTTACCGAGACATTTTTTTTTTAATTTCTTCAACGATATTTTTAAAAACGACTGTACTCTTTTCGTTTTTAATAAATGTTTTTATACTATAACTTTTTTAAAAATATTTTTATTTAGAAATGTGTCTAATACTTTAAAGAATGTGCTTTAAAATATGTTTTAAAATAAGAACATGTAGAATTACCTGACATCTTTTCATCGTTATGCATTTCAAACTCTGTCTGTCCTTAATATCCTCCGAGTTCGCTTAATTAACTGAAACTGCGAAATAGCATGAAGGGACTACCTCAGAAATCGTGTTAACATTAAACAATTTCACACCTGCACGCCAGATGCATACAAGCTGTCGCCAAGTGTTGGGAAATGATTATCTCATCACCATTGGTTCCGCTCTGGTATGGTTCGAAACATCAATTTTCGTAGAACCCGAAAGTTATCTAAAACACAGAAATTCCAGTTACATTGTAATGTCTGTGATATTAGGCAAGGAAAAATCAATACAAAGATACAATCTTAAGTCATAACAGAATAAAATGATGAAAATATAAGCGATAATATTTTAATATAGCTTTGTATTTATCTTTTCTATTTGTCGTGTCTAATCTTGCCTGCTTTTGACTTGATTTGGGTGGCAGTGGTGTAGTGCCATATCTTAGTTTTGTTTAACTTAAGGTTTCACGAAAATGCCTGTAAAAATATCAAGACTGCCTAAAATTTTACTTAAAGGAGAGGATTTGTATTTATTCATGGATTTGTTTTCCATTATACATCGTCCTTAACTCTACTTGTAGCCTGCTTTAAAGTAAAATTTAAGGGCTTAGACTACTGCCATTCTGCATTCTATTGCTACACTACAAAATATGAACTGTCGTTTTTAGAGTATAATACTAGCAGCCAAGGTTCCAGTTTAAAACTGTAAAATGCACAGTAATAAACTATAAAACTAGCAATTTTACAGTTTACCATAAGAATTAACTGTATTATATATAAAAACTAGGGATACACCGATAAGTAAATTGCCCGATTACTGATTAATCGTGTTTTGATAATCGGCAAATTAATCGGCCCTAGAGAATTAATAATCATTAGAAGAGATTCCGCTTGATCTTGAAGCGGAAACGAACCTCTTTGTTTTGTAATAGGTAGCATCTAAGAGATCAAGCTGGCAGTAAAAACTTTAACGGACCAAGTACGTAAAAAATAAATTTTCTCGTTTATCCAACTTTTTTCAAAATGAACCTGTCCGTTTCCTCTTCAAGGTCACGTGCCATCTCGCCGTGGTCAAGCTTTTAATTTTTTCAGTTCATGTCTTTTTGTTTATTTTTACTGCCAATTGTAGGCAGAGAGAAATTAAATATACTTTATTGTTTGAACAAATAGGCTTGTTCGCTTCCAAGCGCTCATGTTGTTCCTTTATGTTGTATTTTTCTTTCGCAAAAGTAAGTATGTCGTCATCAGTTTTTTGGTGCACTTAGAAAAAAGAAATAACACTGATATATTTTTTTAAAAAGTACTAACTTTTATTTCAGTTCCAAAAAAAATTTGTATAGGTTCCTCTGAAGCTCTTTCTGATTTTCTATGATTTAAGCTGTAAAATAGGATGGTTATACATTAATCCAAGATAGCATTAATGCTTTTATTATAAAAGTGAAAGTATTATGTTAAATACAAAAGATAAACTGCTTTGTTAGAGTCTCTATGACCTAAGTATAGTTTAGTTTGCAACTTGGTTAGAAAAAATTGTCACGCAGTTTTATTATTTTAGATAAGTAATTAAGAGTAATAATTATGATAAAACTTTGTTGGACACATTCCAGATCAAAGATTAAGGGGAAAAAAATACAAACTGAACTGTAACAAAATTAGTTAAATGGAGGAGGTTGTCTGATTAGAGCATCTGATTAATGCTGTTGTTAAAAATATAAGCCTGAAAATGAGCCGATGGTTGTAATTTTAAAAAAGCAAAGCAGTGGTCTGTTCTAGACTGCATATAATGAAGGCGGAAACTTAAAACTTATAACGTTTCCTTGTCGATAAAAATGTGAGATATTTGTTTAAAACCGAAGCTTCATTAAGCTTTTCTCACCTTCGACTATTATTTTACTCAGATTTTAATGTACAATATCTGGTAAAAGTATCTATTTTTAATTGCTTTTTTTTAAAAATGTTTCCCCCTTTTTTTCTTAATTGTTAATGAAAAGAGTCTTTACCTTTTTTATAAGTTATGTACACTGTGTACGTCAAAGCCAGACATGACGATTTATGCACGGCGATTTTCACTTTATTACTGTATTGTATGTAAAATCTCTTTCTGCGTCGATCAATGAGAACGTTATTTAAAAAAAATAATGTATTCAAATTTTTTGCAACATACCGCCAACTCGGTAATTCCATCCAAGGACGGCAGTTTCGAGCTTATTGTCCCTCGTCAGCCTGAAATAGGATTGATCGAGTGCGAGGCAGAATTCCGTTTATAGAAGCAAATATAGCCAAAAAAAATTGTTAGTTATTATGAAATTAGAACCCCAGCGAGAGACCGTGTAATTTACCGACTTAAAAAGTTTGATTGAAACTAATGCAATTTAATAGACGTACAACTAAGGCTAAACCAAAACTAATCTAGCATATTTTTTTTTTAATCTTTTAAAGCCTACTATTAAAAAAAAGAAAGAAAGAAACTTTTACGTGCTGATGTCGTTACATAACGGGTAACTTTTTAAGACTAGAAGCTAAAATACGAAATTAATGCATTACAATAAGAAATATCGCAATGCATTTTTCGAATCATCTCGATTACATTTTCTTACTTTTTATCCTAAAATAAAGTAAGCAATGATTCCTTTAATTACGTGAACGAAATAACAGACCCAAGGCCTGCATCCGTTTTTTACTGATTAAAAATTGAGATACATTAAATAGCTTTATTTTCTACCGTGTTTTTCTAAAGTTTTAAATTCTGCTTTAAGTTCAAATTTTTGACAGGGAAACATTTTGTAAACTCTTTCTGACAGGTTTTCTAGAAGTAAAAATTACACAAACTGAGAACGACAAGCACGTGATGTGGATTCTTAAGGCATTAGATGCCTAAGAGCAATATAAATGGGGGTAAACGTATTTTCGTAATGTTTTATATTAAAAAACGTCGCTGGAACATAGCAAAACTTGAGAAATGTAACTTTTGAGCAAATTATATTTTTGATAATAAATTAATAGGATTCATGTATGAGTTTTTAATTGACAAGGAATTTTCATATGGAGCGGTTAGCAGTAATCATCAATAATTGTTTCGTAAACGAGATGACACTTTTTTTTAATATACAAAAGCAGTACTCTTTGCAAAATCAGTACAAATCTCCTTGTATGAGAGCGATAGCGGTAGGGAAACTCACGGAATTTAATTTTGTAAAATTATTTGAATTAAAAAAAAAATGCGTTTTTTGGTCACATTAAGATAATATTTAAGCTCAGACTTTTTGGTTTTAGACCAATTACAAAAACCTTAAAGGAATAAACAATAATTTAATGAAGCACAAAATTTTGTTTAATAATTCAGCACTTTAAAAAGCTGGAAATAAGCTTTAAATATTTACTTGCTGGATACAATTATTCTATATTACTTTTCATAAAAAATAGCACTTACACTGACACAAGCATATTTTTCAAAATTTGAATTTTCTTTCTTAGTTAATTTAACCAGTGTAAATTTAAAAATACACTTCCTTTAACTGAAATTTTATAGTGTCACGAACAAAAGGTGAATGACAAAAAAGAAAAACTCTTTGTCATGCTTATTTTATTACTTATATCCGTTCACTCACAGCGGAATGGCTAACATTTACAAAATATGCCTTAAATTTCTACCATTGATTTTTTTTTCGCTTTTCTCATTTGAAGTTTCTATTGCTTACTATACGACATCCGTACTATCTATTACATATTTCCTAAGAAACGTAAGCCGATCCATCATACTAGCATTGTTTAATTAAGAGAAAAGGCTTTCCAGAGATGTTCTTTGACATAGAGAAAAAAAAAAATTCTTTTTACCTCCTGAAAGTTCAATATTAATAAAAGAAAAGTCTGCGAATACCCTTTTCTCCTACTTTTTTTTTTCCTATATAGGAAAAAAAATCAGAGGACGCCTCAAAAATCAATTCGTATCTCGTTGAAAACTGGATTTTCAGTCTACATGATACACTCGGGAACGCAAGATTTTTTTTTCATTTATTTTTTACATTGTAAAATTTTCCAAAAGGATTGAAAAGGAAGGTAAATAAAGCGGAATCTAGAATACACTTCGTGAAGTAGACAGTGTAAGTATGTAACTGAAAAGAATATTTTCTTTTAAAATGAATAGAACATATAGATCTTATTATTTTCAGATCGAGAACTCATTTCTTTGTGAATTACCTTCCACACTTATGCGCTTGGAAAGACAATTTTTAAAAGCAAAACGTGGGCTTCTAGGAAACCGACTTGCATCAGAAAAATGATCAAAAATCTGATAAAACCTGGTATCCTCAAAATATGAAACGCGCCGCTGAAATTTAGACCGAAAGAAGGAAATGAAAAGATGATTGAAAAACTAAAATTTGAGATTGACAAATGCTCTAAACTTCTTTCTTTTTCGCTGAAAGTCTGAAGTCATTTTTTTAATATTAGCACGTTGGTTTTCTTTAAAATGATAATTGTTATCTGATAGTTAACTTTGGGTTGTGAAATTACTATTTTTTCAAATTGATTTTGAATAGTTTCTGCTTTTTGTGTCTGTTTTCTGAATAACTTGAAACACAATATGTAGTATTATTGTTTAACAAAAATATAAAATAACTCAAATGAAATTTTTGCAAAGTTATGTTTAAAGCAAAAGTTAATTTTGAAATGCTTATTGATTTTTCAAACATTATCATAATTGTTTGATTAAACTCAATTGCAGTCTTGCTCTTAAAGAAAATGCTATTAATCTGAAATTTCTCATGCTGTTACATTTATATCTTAAAGAACGTGGAAAGGTTAATTTTAAAAGAATCCCCAAGGAAGTTAAAACATGGATTTTTGTGGAATTCAGCATTGTCGTTGAGTATCAAATAGCAGATAATTTATTGATTTAGATTTAAGAGTTACGCTGGTTTATCGGTTGGATTTTATCCAACTGAATTAACGATTTACTGAAAAATCATTAATATATATATATATATATATATATATATATATATATATATATATATATATATATATATTTGCATTTAGTAGCTAATTTTCTTTTAAGCTGGTGATTAAGCACTGATATATATTTGCATGATATTTTTGTGTTATTTAGTCTTTAATGATTCTCTTACAAACCGCTTTATGGCCCACTGATCAACTGAACTTTTTGCTTCTTTTGGATCTTGTCAACTTCTTGAGTTTTGTTTTTTATTGGTCTTTGATTTGTGTTTGCTTGTTTCTCATGTATTTCTTTTCTTTAACCTGAGGATGTAAGGCTCTTGAACATCTTGCCTACTCTTGTTTCGCTTTATTTTCTCATGGGGTGGTTGTGGTAACATTTGTAGGATGATTTCCTTCTGTAAGTCGTCTCGAAAAATTACGGTATCTTACCCCTAAAACATATTCGTCCTCTTCCCCCAAAACATTAGACAAGACTCCGGCTCATCTAGCACCCCGCAGATATGCACTCGGGCTTCATAACGTGCCAAATAGAAAGCCCATGATTCTAAAAGATGTTTTTTTTTCCTCTCTTTCTAATGTCAAAATTACGGTAGATATGTTCTAATTAATTTATATTTCGTATGCTCACAAGAGCAATCGAGTTGACAAATTCTTATATAAACACCACTTAAACCTGTGGTAGTCAAGTAGGATAATTTCCTTCTGTAAGTCGTCTCGAAAAAGTGCGGTATCTTACCCCCAAAACATATTCGTCCTCTTCCCCCAAAACATTGGACAAGATTCCGGCTCATCTAGCACCCCGCATATATGCACTCGGGCTTCATAACGTGCCAAATAGAAAGCCCATGATTCTAAAAGATGTGTTTTTTTTTCTTTTTTTCTAATGCCAAAATTACGGTAGATATGTTCCGATTAATTACTATTTCGTATGCTCACAAGAGCAGTCGAGGTGATAAATTCTTATAAAAACACCACTTATACCTGTGGTAGTCAAGAAGGATAATTTCCTTCTGTAAGTCGTCCCGAAAAACTGCGGTATCTTACCCCCAAAACATATTCATCCTCTTCCCCCAAAACATTGGACAAGATTACGGCTTTTCTAGCACCCCGCAGATATGCACTCGGGCTTCATAACGCGCCGAATAGAAAGTCCATGATTCAAAAAATGTGTTTATTTTGTTGTTTATTTTTTTTTTCTTTCTAATGTCAAAACTACGGTAGATATGCTTAGATTAATTTCGCATGCTCACCAGAGCAGTCGATGTGACAAATTCTTATAAAAACACCACTTAAACCTGTGGTAGTCAACAAAAACTGGTTTTAGTCTTTCTTTGTCCACGTATCTTCATTCTGACTGACCGACAAGTTGTTTTCGTTCATGCTTGTTGGTAAAACATGTGATACGGCATCATGTACAATACGGTGACCCTCCCTGTTCTACCCTATGTATTCACATGATTATATAGATCTGTAAATTGGTTAAGGTGTTGTTAGAAAAGGACATTGTTATACAGTATGATCTAGTCATTTCTCTAAATTAATTTTTTATGCTAATAGTTATGTTAAATATTAATCATTTGGTGCTCTCATTTTCATTTGCTGCTGTAATTTCACTATAAACGCATACAGAAATTTCAATGCTGAAAAAAAAAACCTACATCACTGTAGAACCAAACACAAAGTTCTCCCAGAATCACAGAGTACCCCTCTTTCTCTTAGATTCAGAGTAATTTTACAGCATTAGGCATTGCTAGGCAATACTGAGAAAAACTTAAAAATTGTTTTTTGTCGTATCTTGTTTTTATCATGTTTTTAGTTTTTTTTATTTATCTGTACTAATGCTTTAACACTTTATAAAACTGGTATTACATGAAATTCCATTTTCTAGTTCGTTTACTAAATAATCTCTACATTATTTTGTATTTCTTTTTAAAAGAGCGACTGGAAGCCATCTTCAAAATAACTTTATCTTATGTTTTAGATCATTATATTTATCTACAACCTATGAGCTGTTGCCAATATGAAGTCTGAGAAAGCTAAATATGACAAAAATAAAATATGCGTAGGATTAAATTATTGCTTCTTTTTATTTATTTAACAAGTTTAAAATTATTTTTATCATTTTTCCTCTTCAATTTTAGTGAATAAATTGCCTGCCTTTACGAAAATAAACAAACTCAAATATTAAATTAACTAAATAATGAAAGGTAATTTCACTTAGCTGCTGAAGATAATATTTTTATGTTCACTTTGATCGAATTTTAAGCTCTCTTCCGTAGCCAAAATTAAAATTTGAAGAATGACATTTGCATTTTGAATTTATGTATGCCCTCGACATTTTTCTGAAATATTAATATGTTTGTTTGACTATTTGTTTTACACGCAAAAACTTATTAAAAATGATTTCTTATGTATTACAATATTTGGTGATGTAACAGTCGATATTTTTTAAGCCTCAAAATTCTCCATTTAGTTTTAATTGTATCCAGTCGATATGTGTACTATACACATAAATTCAAAACTTTTCCTATTGTTGAACTTAAAATTTAGCATATTTAGATGATTTTGAAAAAAAAAGAAAAGCACAAAATAAGCCACTATTTTTAGAACGACACATATGTGTGGGTATGCTTTCCACTAAGAAATACAATTTGAGACAAAATAATTCTAAATATAGTTATCTTTTATTCAGATTTACATACAAACAACGAAATACATCAGCGTGTAATATAGTTTGGTCTTTAGTATTAATAATAGTATAAAATATATTACTTTTGTATTTGTAAAGAACGTGAATTTTATCCTTTATTCAGAGTTGCATACATACAAACCCACCTCTGATACTAACCAAAGCTTATTAAAAAATGGAAAATGGCCCTTTAAATCCAAATATGACCAACGCCTCCCCCCTCCCCTTACTTGAACCAATTTTCGTAGAAAGTCCCCCACCACTATTTATTATTATATTACAGTTATTATATATATTTACAGGGAAAAGGAGCATTGTATTAGGGCTAATTCGGGGGAGGGGGTGCAGAGAGACTTAAAGTTTAAAAACCATATACACCGATAGCAAAAATGGAAATGTGTGAATTGCATAGTCTCCATTTATCTCCGACCCCTCCAAACTATTTTGCAGCGCTTAAAAAACGAGATTTATGTTTATTTATTTTTTTAAAGACGTTTCCAACATTCAGAGTAAAGAACTTATTACACTCCCACTCATCCATACAATAATACTAACTGATTTTAAATATTTTTCTCAGAATTAGAGTTTGTCACAGTTCGGCCATTGAAACATATTTGGGAGTAGTTAAATTGCGTTTAGAAGTTATGATCATTTTGCTCAAATATTCTTTCAAAATTCCAAACATTCTTGAAAATAATTGCATGCAAATACTTTTCGATCATTTTCCACATTATTTTAGCCACATCAATAATAGGTTTTTAAAAAATACAAATCATTTTCACGTACAACATTTTCAAGATTACCTAAAGTTATCATATTACAACTCACTATAATTTCTCTTTGACTTGTTAACTCACCTCTTAAAATTTTACTTTCAAAGCATTATATATTTCTAATATAAAATTAAAATTTTTGACATTTTCTACATCTTAATTATTAAGGAACTTAAACTAGCCATACGCAAATGTGTGTAATGCTTCAATATTTTTTTTCTTCCTTTTTATAGAAAAAAATCAATTTTTCACTATAGAAAGTACGAAATTAATTTACGGTGGAAATATTTGCTTGCAGAAATTTACATTATTATCAACATATTCAAAAACTTTTGATAAACAGAAAATGTTTACTCAATAACATCTTGTACTCACCATTGTATGTTTTTACGAAATTTACAATATTTTCAGCAGTTTTAATTTTTTAGAATTATATTGAATGTAACTAGTTGCATTCGAATGCTTGCAATTAATCATTTGCCTGTCTGGCTTATCAACCTTATTTGTATATTTTTAGAAATAAAATCTTAATAATTAAGTAGATCATTCTCATTTTTAAAAGATAATTTTAAAGTATTTGAAAGTGGACTAAATGGGACTTTTTTTTCGTTTATTTTTATATGCCGAACATGCAGGCTCATCATTTAGGGGGGGGGGGGGGCAGGGGGTCAATTGCCCCCCCCTGACTTTAGGAAATCAATAAGTAGGCGTGGTTTTTGCCACTTTTTGGTCAAATTTACATTGTGTATGCACCCTTTGCCCCCCCCCCCTGAAAAAGTTCGAAATGACGTTCCTGTGAACATGCCATATATTTATCACACAATGACGATTTTACATAATAGTTTAATTTGTAAGAAAGGTTTATGTCTATTGTTGAAACATACCATCTGGAATTTTCATACACATGTCTGAACGATAACATAGCAAACGGTGAAATCTTGTCAGAATTTATAGTTATTAAGACTGTCTTTGCGCTGTTGTTGCATTGCGTGCATGACAAAGAAAGGTTACAAATCAGTAAAAGTTTGACGCCTTTCTTAAATAATAAATGTTATCTGAGACTGTCTTTGTGTAAAGAATATAAGACAAAATGTGCATCCGTCAGTGCCTGTCTTTGTGTTCATGTAGCGGAACAGCAATGGATTTACGAACACATCGACACACACTACTTTTTTACGTGTTAAAAGTAGCTGTAGTGATAATAATATTCATAAAAAATAATCAATTTTTTGCGGAAAAAGTTGCTAAATAAAATATTCGAAGTGCTATCTAGCTGTAGCATTAGTAAATTTAATGACAAGATTTATTTTAAATGGATGTGTTGCGTGTGCATCACAACACATTTATTCCATTATTGTGCACAAGGTTTGGCATTGTGCATGAGGAATGTTAAAAAGGTATCCGAGTGTGAATTTTCTTTCTTCTAAAAACCTGGTGGATATAAATCTAAAAGGCTTGTAAGAACTAAAATACATTGACTTGTGCACACAGCAAATTGTATTTCTGCCTGTCTAAAGCGTCAGTCGCTTTCAAACAGTACGTCTGAGGTGGAAAGTAGCGATTTCGTTATTTTAATTAATTTGAAGCAAAATTACGAAACAACTAAAGCAAAGGTATTGCATAAGTTTTTGCAAAAACTAGGTCAAAAAGAATCGGTTTATGTAAAAAGCTCTTAGTGATGATTTGGTTATCACATTTCGCGTTCTAGATTCACTATTTTTCTTTTAAATACCAACACCTGTGGTTTAAATCCTAACGTTCCTGATTCAGCCCCTGGCGTCTTCTAATGCTTCTCTAAACTTAAGAACGATTCAGTAGAAATATATTTAAGAGAAGAGATGCCTTCATGGCCAATCCGAAACATACCTTCTCGGAATATTTTCAACAGTGGCTTCACGGAAAATTGTGTAAAGTCCTAAAAAACTACTTCGAGGGGGGGGGGGTGATTTCGAACGCTACTGGTCACTCTAGCATTTTTCTTTTGACAAAGATCGGATATTTTTATAACAGATACACCGCAAAAATGAACTGTTGTTTTTACAGTATAATACATGCAGCCGAGTTTCCAATTTAAAACTGTAAAATGCACAGCATTAAACTGCAAAACTAGCAATTTTACTGTTTCTTTACGGTAAAGTTAGAATTTTTATATTTTATTGACGTAAAATTTAGCTGTATTACACTGAAAAAAACAACAGTATAATACTGGCAGCAGAGGTTCCAGTTTAAAACTGTAAAATGCACGGTAATAAACTGTTAAATTAGCAATTTTACTGCTTATTACTGCAAAATGAGCAATTTTACGGTTTAGTACTGTAAAAGTAGCAATTTCAGTTTATTACGGTAAAAGTAAACATTTTTACAGTTTATTACTATAAAATTAGCTATATTATAATGTAGCAACAACATTCATTTTTACAGTGTATTGCAGATCTTGTAAGGTCGTATTTCTTTCTGGGCTTACAGTTTTACATGTCAAAATTTCTGACATAATGTATGAAATATCTTACAAACGCGCAAATGTTCATTACATTTCCTTAATTCATGGTATTTAATGTTTTTTGCTTATTTTTATAGGAAGTCGTGCTTATGTGTATTCTGGTGGTTCGACGAGCTGGGAAGACTGGTGGACATACGACGGTATATCTGGTAAGCCTGATTTTAATAATATTACTGCTCACAATGCCGTATGAGCAGACTGACGAAGAGCGAAAATATAATGTTATTGCTCCTACGGAGGAAATGTACTTGTACATTTGTTATAGAATGCTTGATACTCAACAAAATATAAGTACCGGCGAACATATAGATATATTTTTTCTATTCTGTTATATAATTTTTTCTGTTACTTTTTCTAAAATAACTTTCACTGCGTTTTATTTTTTTTTAACCACAACATGTTGCGAAATGTTTTTTTTTTTTAATGAATTTATTTTTTTATACTTATGTTTCAGCATTTTTAGTGAAATACGTAGAAACCGTTTATATCGTATAACTCAATAGATGGTCCAAAATAGTCACATCATTTTGCACAAAAAAGCACTGCTTTTAAGTGCAAAAACAAGATATATGTATGCAAATTACGTTCATATTGAACTTTTCCAAAAATCTTGCAAACGTGAAATTCTCGCCCATTAAAAACTGCATAAAATACAATTTAATCAAATATCGACATTGTTTCAGTGATATAAATAATTAAGTACTAAATCAGTTTCGTATTTTTTGACACATTATATTCCTTGAAGAATAAATAATGTGTAGTTTTAACATTATATTTGAATATGTGAAATAACAGAGTAAGAATTGCTTGAAGAAGCATACTCCTAGTTTTTGAAGCGGTATATTAACCGAGGATTTTCAACAAACGATCACTACAGGTTGCTTTTTTTCCGCCTGAAGTAAATACTTAGTACAAAGTCTCTATTTAACTACCGTAGGAATCCGTTTTGCAATGTTCCTTAACTCCTAAAATCAGCTGGTGTACTCATTGTACGTCAATACTGCACTGCAAAAAAAAGGAACTGTTGTTTTTACAGTATAATTCTGGCAGCCGAGGTTCCAATTCAAAACCGTTAAATGCACAGTAATAAACTATAAAACTAGCAATTTTAGTTTCTTACTGCAAAGTTGAAATTTTTTCAGTTTATTGCCGTGAAATTTAGCAATATTATACTGTAAAAACAACAGTATAATGCTGCAGCAGAGGTTGCAGTTTAAAACTGTGAAAGGAACGGTAATAAATTGTTGAATTTGCAATTTTACCGTTTATTACTGTAATATTAACAATTTTAGTTTAGTACTGTACAAGTAGCAATTTTACAGTTTGTTACTGTAAACTTAGCGATTTTTACAGTGTATTGCTATAAATTTAGCTGTATTATACTGTTAAAACAGCATTAATTTTTTACAGTGAAATTCATTTATTTTCCACGAGTTTGAGTTCCATTTAACCAAATATTTTACTTGCAGTATTTTTGATAGGTTATTTCTTAGGGAATGTTTTCATTTTTTTTCTATTGCCTATACTTCGTTTCGTTATTTAACTAAACGAATTGATTTGCAAGACTAATATTTAACATAAGAAACGTTTCTATATAAAATACAGATCCGCTTGAATTTTTACATTATCGCGATGTGTTAGAAAAAAAAATGCACTGGCATTTTGCATTAGTCTTCTTAGGTGAAATTTGGAAAATGTGCTAGTTGAATATTCGGAGAAAATGTAGAGTTCTGTAGTTCTCTATCAAGTATGAAGTGTCAGTTCTCCTCGGGAGAAAGAAATTCCGCCTTTCAATTCTGATGGAACGATATAAAAGGCAGCCTTCACTCTTTTCAGAGATGCAGCGCGAGATTGGATATCATTCTTTCATAGATTCTAACCACCAAATCATCGTTTCTGACATAAATCCTCTTTTACTTCGCTTAAAAAAGGTTAAGTCTCGATAGGTAGTTCGAGCATATAGGTACTTGCATTTGCGCGAGTATGTAGCCGTGAATCGAATATAAAAAGAAGAACAATGTTTGCATAAACAGCCATATATAAAAGTTAGTTGTTTTTTTACATGCTTGAAAATAAGTTTGCAACATCAGAGGCATGTCATTAAAATTATTTCCAAATCAGGTGTGTGATGGTACTTGTTATGCTTCAATATCTATATATCAAAATCGTTAAAACAACTAGCTAAACAGAAGAATAAGTAAAAAAATAAAGCCTTTCAATACATCCATCCCCTGGCATTTGTTTGAATTTTAACTCTTGGAATTGAAGTTACATATTTGACAATCAGGATTTGCTACTCGTCGAATTTTTTGTTTCTACAAATACTAAAGAAATTTGCACATTCGTTAAAAAAAAGAAATGGTTACTATAATGCGGTAATAAATAAATGGTTATTATGGCCAATGCGCACCGTGCACTTATCATAAGCATCATATTTACAGCGTGCAGCATTATGGTATTTTTATTCATTACCACTTTATAATGATAAATCTTAGCGTAGTGGCTATTTTGTAGTTAGATGAAGGTTTGTTACTTAAGTTCATCAATATCGATGTTTCTGAAAAAAAAAAAGTAACACATACACACACAAAAATTTTCCACTGTAAAATCTGCTTCTGTAAAGCATTGAAAATAAAATCTTAAAAAAATGATTAAAGATATAGAATATACGATTTTAAATATGCACGGATAATTTCAAATTCAAAATTAGTTACTGCTGGAAAATTCCATCTTAATAGACGTAAAAATTATTGTACAAAACACCCTGAATGGTTCAAATAAGGAAATTCATGCAATGAAGCAAGGATCTAACATATGTTTCAAGCCTTTTTACGATGTATTGTGCAACACTTTGTTGTGGAGGAAGTTTTCTGATTCTAGCACTAGCCCTTTAGTACTAGCCATTGTTGCAATTTAAGCAGTAGCAGGTTTCGATCATAGTCCAGTTTCTAACTGGACTATGATCGAACATATGTTTCAAGTCTTATGTTATGATGATAGGATTATGATGATGTATCATATGTTATGATAATAGGATCTAACATATGTTTCAAGTCTTTTTACGATGTTTTGTGCAACACTGTATTTGTTGTCGAGGAAGTTTTCTGATTCTAGTACTAGCCCTTTAGTACTAGCCATAAGCAGTAGCAGGTTTCGATCATAGTCCAGTTTCACCTTCAGAAGACAATTGCAAACAAAACAATGTTTTTGAAATCATTGCAATTATTATGCTGCCTAAACCGAGTGATGTGTCGAAACTGTTGAGATTACTACCAAAAACATTTTTATATGGTTGACAAATCATGGACAGATTTAGCTGTAATTGTTGTTAATTAGCTTTGTTGTTTCTAAATCATTTGCTATGAACTTCATTATAGCTTACTTTTACAAAATATTTGCATTGAAAGCCATTATGTAGCAGTTCTTTTAGTGGCGACATATTTAGAAATTTAATGAACTAGCTTGCGGATTAAGCTTAAAAATACATACATCGATGTATATTTTTCGATATCGTTAACATGTATGTCTCTCATAACAAAAAGCCATAAATCATTACTTGTAGCAGATGTTTGAATAATGTGTAACCGAAGGGATCATTTTAGGAATTTTAACTCTCAGCTGAAAGCTATTTTAAAGATTATTCGATGAAAATGGAAAACGTGTAAACTACCAGCGGCGTACTTACTCACTTTTATTATGTTTCATTGGCTTATATATTTCCTCTGGTAAAATCTGTATCGCATTTATTGACAAACGTGAAGCTGTATTTCGTATCAGTTGAACATTTTTTGCTTGCTTAGTTTTATCTTCTAAACATATTTACACGTATTTAAAACACTTGCTACTCTCAACACTATTTGCCAAAAATAATTTTTAATAAAGAACATGTTATTAGCGCGACATGAATCAATGCTTCGTGCTTTTGAGCATACATATTGCGCAACTTAGGAGTCGATGGGTGATCTGAAGGAAACCGTTTTATTGATTTTACTCAAACTGCATTCTACTATACTTGTATGTATATATATATATATATATATATATATATATATATATATATATATATATATATATATATATATATATATATATATATATATATATATATATTCAGGAGGACTGACTATACTGACTTTCAACTGGAATTATCATCTCTGTATTTTACCAGACACGGTACTAACAGGAATTAGGCCCTAACTTACTTTATTTTAGAGGAGATCTCCTGAATTCTTTAGAGGGGCTTTAAAAATACCAAATCTGGAACATACAGTTTTCAGGAAGATAATTAATGTTATGCTACAGAAAAATAGCTTTTCTATGAGACAGAATTCAGTTATTTTTTAAATAAACATTAATATATATGTTTTAATAAAAACAGAGTCTAAGTTCACAATTTAATTAAGTCCTATATAGTAATTAATGATTTCTTTTTCATCCCCATATCCCGCCTCGCTACGTTCCGAGAAAAGCAATACTCCTTTTTACCTCAAGCATTTCGATTATATTGATTGCAGTTAAAGAAATGTATGAAATATTAAAACATTTTCCCTTTCTTTCCCGAGAAGTTACATTACTATTCATTTATTTTGAGCCGGTAATTAAATTGAAAACAAGACACATTTATAGAACATGAAAATGCGAAATGGAAATTAAAATTCAACACTTTTTCGGCATTTGGAAAGAGTTCTTCTTTTAAATGAAATTGAGAGATCATTACGAATATACGATGCTTCAACACGAAAGCCAACCATTACTTTTGTAGCGAACAATTCATTAGATTTTATTCTGCCTTAGGCTTCGAAAAACTATTTTGTAATGAACTTTGAAATAATTGTTGTTCGCTCATTTTTATGGTTAAGGTATAGAAGCCAAAAATCAAGATATAGCATAGCATGTTTATATATTTAGTAAACACAAAATCTAATATACCTGATTGTGCATATAGTTTATGAAATTTAAATCGTTTTTTTAAAGTGATGAACGCAACAAGCAAAGCGATAAGCATTTTTAGAGAAAATCACTTATTTTGAATAGCTCATTATTTTTTAATTGTTTATTCTCGACCTTTTCTCTTGATAAGATACATTGTTTTTCTAGCTCTAAAAGTTTTTAACAAATTTAATCCAACTTCATTTTTCCTCCTTTTAGTTTTTTACTTTTAACTTATTGAATTTTGCATGTGTGAGATTATATGGTTTTGTTCTACAAAAATATTTTTTATTACGGGTCAAACGATTTACGAATTTATTTACTGAATTCTTAAAAATAGAAAACAGAAGCGCTACAATGTTAAATGTCCATTATGTGCTTAGTTAAATAAAAAAAACCAGAAGATAAAATTGCGAGCAGCATGATTCATTGCTGTTTTCTTTATCAAAAGGATGTGTCGTCCATATGATATGGAAAATAAATATTCATATTATTTTAAGCTCTAAAATGAAAAAAATATACATATTTGGCTTTTAATTATACTTTTTTTATTTAGATATTGTTCTCTGAAAAATTTCACGCAAAAACAAAAGACAAAAGCCTTTCCGAATAAAATTGCAGGTTGCTCAATATTAAACGTTTCATCTCAGTGGGAAATACCAGTTTTTAAATCTTCATCTGAGCAGTAATAACAATTGTGGTTCCAGCCGGCTTTCTCAAACCGTCCTAAATAGAGTAATTTCGCAGAATAACAAATGAAATCATCAGAAAACAAAAGTAAAACTAAAACCCACAAGAACAAAAACCAAACTTCATAAATAATGCTTAAATCACAAACGGGGAAAATTATATGCATTATAGATTTAGAACAAAAGGAGAACAATTTAAGAAACTTTCTCCCAGTCGTGCTAGAGCAGAACTTGGCACTTGCTCACACTATAGGACTTTATTGGATTGACCCACGTTTTGCCGGATTTCTCACGACATAGGACCATTACAATTCTCTCCATAATAGCTTAAAAGAGGGGGCGGAGTTCAACTCCCCCCTCTGAAATTCTCGGCTTGCTCTTATTAAGTCTGGAACTGTTGCGTGTGAGTCCTTCCCTAATTTTAAGACCCATGTCCTTCTACTTCTATTTGCTTTAAGCTCTCTCCGTCAATATAACGGAACTTTCACGGAATTTGCATAAAGCAATTGGATAGGAGGAAAGAGCTTTTATTTGAATAGGGTCGTGCATTTATGTCTTGAATTGCTGATGCTACTGATGAAGCGAAAAAGATCTACAAAATGATAGAAAAGTAAACGACTATGCTAAAAAGACGGCTTTCCTTTTAAATTACTGTTTACGCAATTTAAAGTGTTGAAATGCTAAATAAATGAAAAAGTCTAAAATTAACTTAAATTACCTATTTAGTTTAAATTTTCGCTGCGCGATCGTAAAATGTATTTTCTCAAAGAAATTTTCTTTGAATTTGTCACAATCGAAAATGCTTCCCTTTCACGGAAATATGAGATTACGTTTGCTTTATACGCATCAAGAAAGCAGTAATTGTAATCATCTTTTAGATTGAGGCGTCTTTTGTGCTCTATTTATAACTTCGATTCTTTGCGGGATCCAATCAAGTAGTTTCAGATTTAGTTCACTTCGCAAATAATTTTTGAATGCGTTTTCGAAACTGAGTACAATGTTTTAAACTTGAAGCAGAAATGTCAAGTGATTCTTCTCAATGGTTTCATTGAAAAGGTTTAACAACATGTAAGGGGTTTATCTCTGTAGCTAAGCTTGTGATTTTACGTCATATTAGAACTAAACGTAATACCTGAGTCTATTTAAATGCATAAATGAAATATATAGCTAGTAGAAAAAAAATACTTTGTTCAGTTGAGAATGGAAAATATACTTTTGTCTATGTTCACTGCATTTTTATCGAAGTATTCTTCACAATGAAAAATTCTTCACAGTATTTTTTTTCTGTTTCTATGTAATGTGTATTTTCTATGTTGCAAAAGAAGGGAATTCCTTTTGCTTTCCAAAAAAAAAAAAAGAAAAAAGAAAAAGTGAAAATTGTATCTATCTTTATTCTTTGGATTTATTTAAAAATAGCGGTAACTGAGGATTAAAATTTTAGATTATTTTAACGACCTACAAATTTTCATATTTTTAACATTACTCTCAGGATTATAGAAATCAACGTAAGAAAGCATATATTTATGATTCTGCTTACTCGCTAATATTTTCTAATTAAAATGGATCAAATTTTTTTTTTAAATTCTTAGAAATATTTACTGCGGAAGTGTACGAATTATTTACTTGCATTTTATGACAAACGATAAAACAAGGATATCAAAACATACATACAATAACCATGAATATCACATTTAACTACACATGGTTTCTCTCAGGAGCTAATGAATTCTATACCTTTTTATTTTCCTTTTTTCTGAAGATATTTTTTATGCTTAGAATATACGAGGAAAACCGACGTACGACATAAGAGTATGTTTACATAATACTTAAAGTCACCTTAAATGTCATCATGTTTAACTCTTAAAAGGAAGCTCAAAAAACCTCTTGGCAGAAAAATAATTTTTTTCATTTTCATGCTATACTACGTTGCAGCCTTTCTCAACAACAACAGTGTGACGTCAGCGTGACGTTTGCGTGCCTATGCGCGCCTATAAAAAACGAGCTAGATAAAACGTCACAACCTACTTGGCGAATTAGAGGAGATCGCTGACTGCTTGTGAGCTCTTATTGACTCCGCCCGTAGTGACGTTGAGTGTCAAGTTAAGTTGCATTCTGGTATAGCCGTTGTTTCTGGAAACATTTTTGCATTGCTATGCATTTAAGTTAAGAAAATCAACTTCTTGAAAACTTTTAAAAACTGAGTAATAACTGTCAAAAGCAGCTTTAGGTTCTTAATCAAACATATTCTACACATGCCTGCTAATTAATATAGTTAGACACATTTAATAATAAATTACGGATTCGTAAAATAATTAAAGAAAAAAAAAGAAAATAAATATCATAGAAAAATAAATTGATTAAGCAAAGCCTTGTATGTTAAAATATTGTTATTTTACTTAAAACTTAAATGTAAATGAACCTCAATTTAAATGTTATCTGTGTTAAATAACTTTGATTTTTATGCATTTATTTGTTTAGTAAAATAACAACTTATTTTCTGTAATTATCTTTGCTGGAATAAGCTTGTCTAATTTTCAAAAAACCGATGTATGACGCATGCTCAAGTAAGAACGCTAATAAATATGAATATTAAAATGTTTTTAAAATATTAACCACGTGTACTTTATATTTTCTACATTCACACAAAAAATAAATAAAACAATGTATACATTATCTTATAGTGTGTACTTAAATATATATATATATATATATATATATATATACTAGGTGACCCAGCGAACTCTGTTCCGCCTTAAAGGCAATAAATAAGCAAATTTTTGAATTTATTAAGTTTTTTTTATTAGAAAATACAAAAAAAAAATAAGTACCTACATTAATAATTCATTGTTGTTTCTGTATTTACAACCTATTTTACTGCGCTCCAGAAGCTGTCAGAGCACGTGCTTTATGTCGCCCGGCGACAGAGGCTCAAAAAAGGCTTAGTTAAAAAGATAATTTTTTCGGACTGCTTATCAACTGACTGTTCCATCCATAAATCCATCCAAACAAACTTTTGTATATACAATAGTAGTAGAAGAACATCCACTTAAATGCAGTCCAGGAGCTATCCCACCAAGTGCTTTCCACCTCTCAGCCTCAGAGGCGTAAAAACTCTCAAGTGACAATCGTTTCTGACAGTTTATCACATATAAATTTCAAGGGAAGAAACGCGTTTGTTTATAATTTACTTCACAAAAAAGTCAAATAACACTCAACGCACCGCTACCTTACAACCTGTTTACTGCGTTCCGGGAGCTGCCAGAACGTGTGCTTTATGTCGCTCAGCCATGTAGGCGTCAAAAAAGGCTTAGTAAAAAGGCTTAGCCAAGAATACAGAAAAGCTGGTAGCTAAATAGATAATTTGCAATACAAAATATATTGCGGTCCTAAATTGAGATAAAAGCTATCCTATCATTTAAGTTGGACCAAACTGAAACTGCGTGCAAAATTTGGTTAAAATCGGTTCAGTAGCTGAGGAGTCCATTGGCCGCAAACACAGGGACACGTAATTTATATATATATATATATATATATATATATATATATATATATATATATATATATATATATATATATATATAATACTACATTTAATTAAAAATGTATGAATATTTAATGTAAAAAAATGAAACAAATTAATGTGGATTATTTATATAACAAATAATACTCCTTTTACTATTTTAGTAGTATTTTTATCATTGATAATCAGGTTTCCATACTTGTTTAAGCTATTTTTTAAAGCTAGTTATTCCTTTTTTTTTTATTTTTTTTCTACTGTTTGTAACTTTACAAAAGGTCAAAAGCCTTTTTAGTATTTAAATGCTTGAAGTATCTTTTTTTGTCAATTGAATTCCACAAAAAAAAGGCTTTCAATTCTGTTACAGCTTTGGAGAACTTAATACTTCTTTGTGTTTTATTCTCAAGTATTGCCCGTTTCTTCTCCGCGTTCTAAGCAACATGTATTAGCATTCTCATTTCATACATGTTATGTTAGAGGTGCTCTAAAAAGCACTTATGAGAAAAAAAATTGAAGCATCATGCTTGAAAATGGGAAATCTAAGTTTTTAAAGGAAAAACATAACTTAAGAATTATAAAAAGTAAGATTTAAAGAATGAGCTTCTTAAAGCATGAAAACTAATGTTGAGTAGCTGTTTGTTGAAGTAGTTTCTTTATACTTCTAATTTTTAGTGAAAGGTCTTATTACAATGTACAGTTAGTATTAAACATACTTGGAAAAAAAACATCGTAACCATGAACATAACAGTTAAATTTCTTCGCTTCTAACAGTAGTCCGAGACATTCGACATAGGTTGAGCGATCTTAAGTTAGGCATAAAAATGTAGATTAATATACATTGCTCAAAGCAATTAAAGGATATTGAGATTTTGGGTTGAATTTGTACCTATAGGGAATTTCGGTTTATTGATACATTATCGACTACACTTATTAAGCTATAAGAGATAAAAATTACATTAGTTTTTCAGAAAAAAATGCTTTATTCAGCTTTTGTACAAAAGGGGAAAAAAAAGAAAAAAAAAACACATTTTCTGAAAATGAGAAAAACAAATTCAAAAAAGGTTTTGTTTTGAAGAAAACCACTTTTAGTAGGAGGTATAGTTTCCCCAGACAGCTAGCAGTGTTAAACACCTCTGAGGCATGGACTCAATGAGAGTATTAATAAGGGGCTGGGGTATGCTGCCCCACTCCTCCTGAAAAGCTCTATCGAGTGCCTGAAAAGTTTCTGGATGTGATAGGCGTTCAGCCACTCGTCTTCCTAGGATGTCCCAAATATGCTCTATTGGGTTCATATCCAGAGAACACGCTGGCCATTCCATACGTGCGATTTCTTCTTCAAAAAGAAAATCATTCACCAAGTTAGCACGATGTGGCCTGCAATTGCTGTCCATTAAAATGAAGTCATCTCCAATTGCTGCAGCGAAGGGAAGACGATAGGTCTGAGGATCTCATCCCTATATCGATAACCAGTCAGAGTTCGATTTCGGAAGATATGGAGGTCGGTTCAACCATCAATGGAAATGCCGACGTATACCATCACACCTCCACCACCAAATCTGACACTTTCCCGCACAAATGATGGATTATTTCTTGTGCCATGTTCCCTCCAGATCAAAACCCGCCTATTATCAGGATGAAGGGGAAAACAGGACTTAACAGAGAACAGAATATTGCACCACTCATTTCTTCGAAAAACTAACGCTCTCCGTTGCCCACTCTCTAAGGGCACGACGGTGACTTGCACTTAAACCTGACACACACTATTGGTCGACGGGCATACATGTCAAAGGCCTGGAGTCAATTTCGTACAGTTTGTGTCGAAACACGGGTGCCAGTAGCCGAGGAAAGTTTTGTTGCAGTTAAGTGGCACTCATATTTCGGTGTCTCCGAGCCGATAAAGCTAAAAAGCGGTCTTCATTGATCGTTGTAGCCGGTCTTGGTCCTTGTCCTGATCTATGGTCAGCGCTTTCAATCTCTAGAAAACGATTCCAAACCCTGCAAATTACACTTTGAGAAACTCCAATAGCTTCCGCTACCTTGGCTTGTATTTAGCTCTTGTATGCCAACAACTCCAGAAGCTTCTAAATTGGTCAAATGTCTTCGTTGAGACATGGCACACATCGGGACAATGCTCTTACAGAACGTCGATCATTCCTTTTCTGTTTTATCTAATAGTAAAGTGAAAGTGAAATTTTATTCGTTGCTGCTTAAGAGTCGTTTTCGACGACAAACTCAAATATTGCATACTATGAAGTTTGGAAGTGAGCAAAATTTACATTTGTAACTCTCTTCTTCCCTTTTATGCAAAAAAAGTTGTTAAAAATGTTTAATCCCATTTTTTTACAGTAAACTTACATTTTTTATTTGTTTTGAGCAGTGTATATTAAACTGGAGAGTATAGGGCTGTCTAACCAATAGTGAGCAAATCATTCGGTTGTCACACTTTAATTCAATAATTGAATAATCCTGCAGATTAAGAATATAGAATATCTGTCCAAATTCGTCTTTGACTAATGTAACATTAAAATTATTCTGGAGATACCGTTAAATATTTCTTTTTGCTTTAATAAGGATTAAGATTACAGTACCGATTTCAAATATTCTTTCAAACAACTGCCAACAATATTGCGTTGTTAATATTTAACACAGACATATGATACTATTAGGAACATATTATAAAAGTATAGTAGTACTGAATATGAAAATAGTTCTCATAAATATTTACATCGAATCAATAAAAAATACTTCCAAACTAGTATTACGTAGTCCCTCGTTTTACCATTGCATATTAACTAACATCGGATTTGAAAATTAAGCTGTGCAAACTTTTCTTTAAAATTTATTTGTCTCCTTCGTGATTGACCGGAAACTTCAATATTAGTTCCGTCACTTGGATTCTGCATCATTGAACTTCGTAGAAACATGAAAAATTTAAAACACTCTGCAATGTCAAGGACTGAGGAATGATATGAATGCTAATATTGCTTAATAACTAAACATATTCCTGAAAAATTCGAATTTCACTGCTTAAATATTATACCTTAAAAGCTAGTTAATGAATGCTTTCTTCGATATATTTAGCACTTCAATAGTTATTAAGCTAAAGAATAGTAATAGGGTATTAAAAATAATCGGATATGTTTTATTATTTTATATTGGAAAGAGTTGAATAGACTTTAAAAAAAATCACTATCATACATAACACATACATAATCAGTTCAATAACTCCTTTATGTCTTGAAACTTGTTTTCAAACAGTTATTGCATCATTTTAATAACTCTTTTTACAGCTGTTCATAAACATGATGGAAACACTCCCTATGAAGGTCATATGTCCTTTAAATTAGACATTCAAAAATACATTACCCCCCCCCCCCCATTACTAGTATTACGTTTACAATGTGCGCCTACTTTTCTAGAGACATATTAAATTCGAGACAATCAGAATAGTTAAGGAATATTATAATTGTTTTTTATGCATAAAGAACAATGATGAGAACGTTTATAATTAGCAAACGGCATTGCAAAACTGTTTGGGACTTTTTGCTTAGAATATCTTTGACTTGACAAATTATGATAATTTGACAAAAACGAGAACAAAGGTTTGAATGTGAAACAGATTTGTAAAAGAAATTATCGATCGATTTTCCGTAATAGTTGGGGCATAAATAGAAATTCACATTTTATTTTGATCAAGCTGTAAACCGCGTATTGATTTTAAAACTTTTTACCTTGCAAGAAAGCGAAAATGTTTCTTCAACAAAACCAATATGTTTTAAATAGCGTGCAAAATTTTTCAAAGCGTTACAGATTTTGCGTGATAGATCTTTAGAAAGGTCTCACACTGAAATAGTTTTATTTTCTTTCAAACTATCGATAAATATCAATGATTTTACTGCCATGTTGCGTTGTGCTATGGTAACTTTAAACAACAGCTGCTGTAAGAATTTTGCTTCGGATTTTTTTTCACTGCAAAGAAAAGATTATTCTTTTTCGAAACAAATATTATCTTTTACTTCCTATTATCTAAATCAAAGCAATAAGTCAGACAGCTTCTTAATCAGCCGGTGATGGGCGAAAAAAAAAAACAACAAAAAAAACAATGTTTTTTGCCTTGGGTAAACCTTTTAATTCCATAATCGGAATTTATCATGAGTGCTACATTTGTTTTTTAATAGTTGCAAATTATTGTATTTAAAAAAAAATCTTAATTATCTTTAGAAAGGTTTAACACTGAAATAATTTTATTTTCTTTCAAACTATCGATAAATATGAATTAGTTTACTGCCATGTTGCATTGTGCTTGGGTATCTTTAAATAACAGCTGTTGTAAGAGTTTTCCTTCGGATTTTTTTCACTGAACGATTATTCTTATGCATAACAAATATTATATTTTACTTTTATTATCTAAATCAAAACGATAAGCTAGACAAGTTTTTAATAAGTCGGTAGCGAGTTAAAAAAAAAAAAAAAAAAAAAAAAAAAAACACAATATTTCATGCTTAGGGTAATCTTTTCAAAGTCACAAACGGAATAATTCATGAGTGCAAGTTTTCATGAAGAAGTTTCTAATTCTTCTATTAATGACAATCTATAATCTCAATTACTATGTAAGTTTTTTTTGTAAAAAAAAAAACATTCAAAAACAAATATTATCTTTTACTTTCTGTTATCTAAGTTAAAACAATAAGTCAGACAGCTTCTTTCTCAGTCAGTGAAAAGTGGAAAGAAGAAAAGAAGATAAATAAATCAACGGAATTTTTATAAAGAAGTTTCAAACTCTTTTATTAATAAAAATCTGAAATATATATTCTACTAAGTAAGCCTTTTTACGGAAATCTTCCACTTAAAGAATGCACCAGTACTTTTATCTGTGTCAGTGCACCCAACATAAAAAAGAGGTTCAGTGAGAGATAAACTCATTTTATTTAATATTTAATGTGCATCATAATAAACAATTAACACATGTCAACACAATGTTAACACAATAACAAATATATATTCTACTAAGCAAGCCTTTTTACGGAAATCTTCCACTTAAAGAATGCGCTAGTACTTTTATCTGTGTCAGTACAACCAACATAAAAAGAGGCTCAGTGAGTGATAAACTCATTTTATTTAATATTTAATGTGCATCATAATCAACAATTAACACAGGTCCTTACTGCAAAAACATAAAATAACAAAAACACGAATTAGTATCAAACGAAATGATGTCCCGTGCCGCTTAAAATATTGCAGAAGAAAGGTTAATTATTTGCCGACACGTAACATTTAATTCGTCTAAGCCTTACTTTCTCCCCCATTTTAGGGTGCCGTAGTGTGATTTATGTTTAGATTCTAAAAGTACCGACAAATGCGCTCTCGCTGTAATTATCGTATAGCTTATGGAGAAAAGTAATGCTCACCACTTCTGGCTTCATAAATTTGTTTGCTAATTTCTCAGTTTTGAGCGAACATTAATTTCAATTCCTTGTTATAGATGTTTCGCTTGATAAGGAAAACTGCACTTCCAAAATGCTAGTGTTCTTTATTTTTGCGCTCCGGATGCAGTAAATAACAGTAACAGTGACACAACTGTTAAGCAAAATGGCGCTGACAAACTGGAAATGTAACTAGATTCCACTACATTAAAGTAGCAAAACAAAGTAAAACTGACGTGATTTAAGGACTTATGAAATGTTCGCAGAATGCTCACTCATCCAAAGCAGGTCAGAAACATAAATAAATAAATAGTTTTGATGCACTTTGAGTTAGCACCGAATTTCTAAGTTATTGATTGGTTTAATCTTCTAAAATATGATTCACGCAAAACTAAAGTTTCTCTTCATTAATTTTGACTTTTTAAAACTGATTAATTACGACAGATTTTAAGCTCAGAAATAAACTGAAATTCAGTCGTCAAAGGTTTGATGATATTTATTGCTTCAAATAACATAAAGGAAGATTAAATTTCGCAATTTTAAGCATCAGAAAACTCATAAACGTGAGGGTTTTTTGATTTGTATCGAATTATGAAAAACTTAAGATTATCTTAATTGCAACCAGAACAAAGGTAGGTAGATAAATAGGTTACGTTACTCAGAAGTAATACGATCAAAAAGAACCAAAAGAAATATTAAGAGTAAAAAGGAATTCAGGAATGTGATATTAGAAACACTTGAAATTCACACCTTAGATCAAAAACTTGACCTATGATTTTATTTTGTTTATTTATTTATTTATTTTTTGAAAATCTAAGAAATGTTTGTTTTTGCAGGGAGTTTTGCAGGGGTATCTTTTGTATGGAACAAGAAAATTATCTCTATGAAATAAATATCTGTTTGCATTTTAGCAATGTTATTTAACAAAAACAGTATATGAACACAATTTATATATTATTTCTATTCGGAAAATGGGGATTGTAACCAATATTCTTTATTACGTGTTTATTCTTTCATCTTTCAATGGTATCTACATTTATTTAGGAGCTTTTTTTTTTGTTTATTTACGTGGTTTTTAGCCAACTTATGTTTATGTAGTGATGAAGTTGTAGTGTGACACTGATAAATTAATGTCTAACCTTGACAAAGTTCGTGCAAAGCTTTGCTGTTTTTTGTAATACCAGCTGTATACATTTACGTAAAAATTCATCCCTGTCTTAATGTAATACTCTTCTTTATTTGAGTTTTGATACTGTGTATGTTTCATCAACAACCAGTACTTATGGTCTTTGGATTTTTTTTTCGTTTATTCATTTACTGCTATCTTGCTTACAGTGGATGGCTTCTCCCTTCTGAATATAAGTTTCAATAACAGAACATCAATAGGTAATTTTCGACACGTTGCTACTGATGTTTACAAATTACTCAATATTTATAATTTGTGGTATAAATTTCGAGACATAATGCTTTAGATTCCAATTGTGTGCAATAATATCGGCAGAGGCTAAAATAGCTTAACACCTAAGGCGGCAAAAGAGCTGGATTTCAATCTGTGGACTCTGTATCTCCATTAGCCACGAATCTCTCTGACACTATATAACAGGAAAATCGTATGCATTACCACACATACACTCATGAATTCCTGGTTCCTAGCACTTCAATCAGAAAGGACCTCAGGCCAATCAACAGACTGCTAGTGTTTGCATGATCATTGGCATTCATCGACTCAGGCGCGCACGGGATTAGCTGCGAAATTAAGATGTGTACTTTAGTTATTGTAGTATTAATGTTTGCCCAGGACATAAAGCTTGCATGGTAAACAAACTCCATATTTGCACGTGGTTTCGTTATTAAGTCAATTACGGATTGCAAAAGGGGTGGCATAAAGCGAATGTTGCAGTGATTGATTTAGAGCTAGGCGCGTAAATTTTGCATCAAAGGGACGCGTGAAATGATAGCAGTGTTCGAGTAACTAGTAGGAGGGGATCATTGTAACATCTTTAATGACCGGTGTTGTGGATTTTCCTCGTTGATTATATGAGCTTTCCAACTATTGTGTGAAAATGATTCATCCATATAATGATGAGAATTGGTTATATCTCGCAGGGTTTTCTAAAAATAGGTTTGATTTATGCTCGCTCTCCCGACGTTGTTTGCACATATGTTTGACAAGCTGCTTGGTCATTAAAGATCTTGTTTATTATGCTTTAAGTTTTGAGTATAGTGGATTATTTTTGACTATGTTTTACTTCACTAAGGTTGACTTACCTGATAATGGAATTTATAGCAACATTACAAAGTTAAGTAATTGCTACATAGCAGCAAAACATTTTAGATAATATGTGTAATTCTTAAAAAGAAGCGACAATTTTTGTGGTTCTACATCAAGTTTTTTTGGAGGTTGAAAGGAAAAAAATGGCTTGACAGTGAATGAACACCCCAACCAGAAAACAAACGCGGCATTTTCTAGCCGTTTTTTCTTTCTTTTTTTTTTTTTTTTTTGAAATTATAAAGAAATATTTTTTTTACGGGAGGTGTTTATTCACCGGTAGGTCTACACTCTGTTGTGAACTCCAAACATATTGAGTGTTTAGAACGAAAATGATTAACGTGCCCTACTATTTTTGAACAGCTTTCCAAACATCAGAAGAGATTGCAAGTCGACGACTGAATTACCCACTAATCAAGTCTCAAAACGAAAAGACTCATAGGCAAAGTGTCAAGTGATTCGTCAGGAGTATCAGTGAAGGTATGCTACTACTGTCCGGCTCGTTCCATTTTTCTGAAGACAGTGACAGTACAGCTGCTTGACTTCTCTTAGTATAGTTCAATAAATTGATTGGGGATTAACATATGGCGCTTTATTAATGAATAATGAGAGTAAAATATGTTTTTGGTACAATGTAGTATTGATCTTATTTTGACCTCCATTTTATTTTATCTCTTTCTGAAAAACCAGCAACTACCACGGTTATTTTTCCAAAAATGTCCTTAGTGACCTTAAACCGTGTTTTAATCCCTTTAATTCATTGAATGGTAATAAATTATATTATGTTGCTCAAAGATTATATACAAAAAGACTCTCTATGGTATTCTGAATCCATTGACATCAAGTAAATACATCGCATATGAATTTAATCGTCTTCATCTGATATTCAGACTTCAAAATGCAAGAGTCAAACAAATTATTAAAACAGAGCCCGTAGTAGTTGCTTAAAACAGCTTTGTGTGAAACATTCTCTCCCTCTCTTGACGAAAACTAATTGAAAAGATGAAAACTTTTGTTTAGAAAAAATGTATTTGTGCAATATTTTATCGATATTAAACAGAAGTAAATTACATCATTAATATTTACTGAATCGGTAAATCAACCGAAAATCCACCAAGAAAAAAAATCTGATTTCCATGTTCTGCCTTTGCTAAAACAATGAAGAAAATCAAAAGCATACATATATACGTGCGCATTAATTATAAAAATGTATCATTCTTATCTGCCTTAAAAAATCAATTCTGGTCTATTAACACAGAGAAATAATTTTAAATCATCTGGGTTGAAATACTTTCTCATTTTTCATTGCTCTCAAGCAGAAAGTTTTTGCGACGAGTTTGGGCAAAACAAGCTAACATTCAAATGCAATGGCACTCAATTGATTTATTCGGAGGAAAAAAAATAGTTAACTTTACAAATAAACCCATTACAAGCTCGTGCTTAAAGAAAGCTCGTTAATATTTCAATAAGTGCTTGTGGAGAAAAAGTGGTTATGGATTTTTCAATTTAATTGAAACTTAGAAAAAACTTGTCGAGAAAAATACTTTACCAATTAAATTCTCTCGCAAGCTTGAACATTTTTCCACTTACAATACAATTCCTTTTGTTTGTATTTTTTAAAAATAATGCACATTTAAAAGAGAACAGTTTGAAATTTGAAACATTTTTATATCTCAATTCAGAAGAAAGTTTTAGCATAAATTTCGATAAATTTAGGATCATTATATCAATTGCCCTTGTCTATCTCCTCGGGACATTATCTTATATAATGATGTGCCATCGCTATATTAATCAAAACTTAATTTTACAGTTTTTGAACTTTTCACTTATTAGAAAAATAGTTAAATTTATATGTAAAAAAATCGACTCTTACTTAAATAATACAACTAAACTTGTAAATTATAGTTTATTTGCTCGTGCCATGCGTTTAACATAGGTAGGGTAGACTGAGGGAAGAAGCCGTAGTTTTCATCTTTATTTCATATAAAGCAGCGCATTGCTTTCTTTTTCTTTCTTTCTTTTTTTTTTTTTTTAACAAAACAGTTTATCAACAAATATGGAATTTTGTGATTTGTAAAAATATAAGTTCCGCTTTTAAAACAATTGTTTATTTTCGAAAGTTAATGATTTCAAAACGTTTGATTTTTGTATCTAAGGTCAGAGGTGTAATTTGATACACTTGTTTTTTTTTTTTTTTTTTTTTTCTTTCAAGTAAGCCAGCAGTAATACTTGCATTTTTTGAAACGTCATTTATCCAAAAAAAAAACTTTACAGCTTTAACACTTTGCAGTTAAAAGCATGCTTAGTTATTTACTCCTTTGTTCTTTTCTTCATTTCTCGGGATTGAGAGAGCACAGGATATTTTCGGCATTCCGCCAAGAGAAATCAAATGCCTTCCACCCGGGCTTGCAATGGACAACATACTTTCCTCAGAAAGCCATTGCATTAAATGACCATTGAATTTCCCTTTCCGTCACATGGGCGAACGAGACAAGCTTTATTCCCCCCAGGGACATTCAATGACCGAACACTTTGTTCGCTCTCGCAGACACAGAATAGTCAATAGTCCTATTAAGAGCCCAGTGATATCGAAGCCGGAGCTACTGTTTTATCGTCTTAGAGGAGGGGTTAACAAAATGTCGCCGAACTTGCGTCAAGCAAATAATCACATATAATTTACTGGGAGCTTTACTCCTTGCAGTCCAGGAAGTGTTTTTAGTCTTGTCGAATACATAGTTATAGATTATCGCTTCCGATTTTTGAACTGAGGGATTTTTCGATTTATTTATTTTTTTTTATTTTATCCTGGAATATAAATGATTTCGCATAAAAATTTATTTTACGGTGAATAGCAGGAATTTTAAAACTGCGGATATGGAAATATTTAACTTTTGCAAAATGCACAGTTGTAGATTATTGTATCTGATTTTTTTTACAGAATGGCTTTTCTTTTTATACCACCACCAACGGCTGGTTTTTTGTGATTAAAAAAAAAAAAAAAAAACTGAGATAGTGTTTCTCTTTCGAGTGAAACTAAATAAACCTAAACATGAGAAATATCGCTGAATCTGGTCTATAGAAACAATTTTTCTCCTCGGAATCCTTACAAGCTTTTTTTATTTTATTTTATTTTTTTTTTTTTTGAGAACTATTACTCTGAGAGCAATTACGCAATATAAAATGTATCACAGAAGACTAAATAAAGATTCTTGGTGCGATTGAAAAATGAGCAAGCAGTGAAAATTGAAACAATGAGTCAATGGTGGCTTATTTGCCGAGTTCATGCCTTGATTAAAATTTTTAAATTATCAATAATGTTATAATATTTTTTTAATAAAAACAATATGCTCTTTTGGAGGAAAAAACAAGAGCTTTATTTTTCCTCTAACACTATTTCCTTGCATACGGGGCAAAAAAAGTCAAAATATGACCTTAGTAAAGAGCGTTTCCAAAGTTTAAGAGATATAAATGCATGATTCCTTATAAAAAACACAACATATTTTTCTGCTTAAATGTTTACTTTTACAAGAAAACAGAACACAGTTTATATTTAAATGGTAAATAAATCTTCATCTGAAGTATTCAACTTATTTATGCGCGTAGAATTTACAAATATTTTCAAGTAGCATATTGTAGGTGTATAACCTTTCGTTCATTCGACATGTTCAAGAGGTTTTTACCGTTAGAGATAGTAGTGTTTAACATGTCCTTTTATTACGAAATTGACGGTATGTATTTGTTGCTGCAGCAAGAAATCATTAAATTAGAACAAGAACTAATTGAAAAAAGAAATAAAAAAATAAGAAAAAAATGAAGACATTGGAGTAAAAAGACTATCGCAAGGGAATTATCTGAATGGTTTTTTTTCTGCTAAGTCAATGCTCTTGCGACGCTAGACGCTATGATTCAAAATTTGAGAGTTTTACAAGTATCTAGGGGATAACACAGGAAATTTTATGTCTGTGACGTGAAGTTTGCGATGAAATGAAAACACGCAACCTTCAAACAAGGCTAACACTTTCTAAAAAGAAAAGACCAAAGTAAATGTTTTAAAGTATGAATGCTAAAGCACTCATAGTTGACTTTTACTTCTATTATAAATTAATCGAGATATAATATGGTTTGCGTGAAGCCACACTTTACCTTGAAGATATTTGTGTATTCTTATATGGTATTTCGTTCATTTTTCAATTGAAACTTTGCTTGTTATATCATGTTGGCGGCAGAAATGCGCTGGAAAAACGATATATTAAAGCTTTTAAACCTTCTTTCTTCAAAGTTAATCCGGATGACTTCTAGAGCCATGCCTCTCTGGAACATTTGACTGTTAGCTAAAAGGTTTGCGGCTCTAACCCACTGGGAGAGTAATAAGTTTTTTTTTTTTTTTTTTTTTTTTTTTTTTTTTTTTTTTTTTTTTTTTTTTTAAGAAAACTAATAAGAAACATGACAGTCGCTGGACTAACTGAAATAATTAATACTCTTATTGAAAAACATACGCTTATAATTTTGAAGGTATATTTAAAGAACGCATCAAAAAAATATCTAAATACATTTAGGTTCATTCAACGTAATCAACTTTAGCATTAAAAGCTTATGTTCTTTATTAAAACATTTTTTTTAAGTTCTGTATTTCTAGAATATTTAAAAACTTCTAGGTGCTTTATCTACATTGTGTAATATTACATAACTGCCCTTACTAAAATTTTTAGCACTTGTAATTTGGTTTAAAATCCCCTTTTTATCCGAATGTGAAAAAGGAGTCCAGTTAGATAATTTCCGTAATCCCCTTCTCCTTTTACAAGGTTCTTTTATGCTGACTTGGATTTAAGTTTTAAGCAAGTTTCATATTCTTCTTTGAAAACTTCTTTTCATTGCTGTTTATTGTGTCAGTTTAACAGCATATTCATTTTTCATTAACTTGATGCAAGTCGGTATAATTCAAGAATTTCATTTTATTTTTCTTTAACCATTTTTGTGTATAAAAATGTCCATAAAAGTGTTAATGTCTTTAAAAATTAAAAAGTATAAAATGAAAATGTTCTATGATGTGTGACATTAGACACATAAATTATTAAAGTTCAATTGTTAAAATGGGTATGTCCGCCGGGTCTCCCTAGATCCGTTCCATGTCTTTTGTTATAATTGGTTGACTATAAAATAATAGATAATTATTAATAATTATTACTATGTCATGGAAAACTTTGTAAATTTGCTGTATTGTTCAGAGAGTTATTTTCCAGATATAAATTCTTTACACAGAAATAATAAAGTATGTACTACTTTTCTTTGACTTAATGTCTGCTATTCGTTTCATCACACGATTCAAAATGTTTACTAAAATCAATAAAAGTACTTAGATAGCTGACTTTGTGAAATCTTGAACAGATGATATGTTTACTCTTTTTGAGCATCTTTTACTTTTATTTCAAATAATGCGCATAAAATAAAGTAGATTGGGACTCATTATTTTTGTAAATAAAGAACCCCTTGTTTACTTTTTTTTAATCCAACTTTGAATTAAAACTTTGTTATAGTACTCTGCAATGAGTTAAACTATTTATATAAAACGCTTTGTTTACTTAATTACCTTATTTAAAATTACACTGCATAGTAATTTCATTTCTGACACTTATTTTAAGTGTCAGAAATTACACTTAATTCTAATTCTAATTTCTTGTAAACTTTTTACACTGACAATGGTACTTTAAAATGCATAAACAGTTGTTCATTTTTCACCCAAAAATCATCCTTACGGTAAACTTAAACTGTGTGACTCGAAAATAAACCGATATGAGTTTGTAAAGTTCAGATAAAAAGCGCTACAACATTTCAAGTTTCTTCCCATATTGACTCTGAATTTGGAAAATATATTCTTCGCCTTTACGGGAAAACAGAGATTTTCTGCTTTTGCTATGGAAAATACTCCATTTATCTACAGATTTAAGCTATTTTTGCTTTGGCATGAATATTTACAGAACTACTTAAGGAAAGAAATAACTGTTATAAAAAGTCTGACGTTTCAACTTCACTAAACTTTTCCCGGCACAATTTTTTAAGCAGTGAGTCCTAAAAAAGTGAGGAAAAAAAAGTCTTTATACTAAAAGAAAAAGTTATCTTCAACCTTTGACACATTTGACCGCTACCAGAATCCTTGATCTAGAGTGCCCAACATACTTTTTTTCCGTATGTTGTGTTTCTTTTTGTATTTTTGGCTAAGATAAAAAAGGACGTAAAGAAGATTCTAAGAAAATACTGCATAATATCCTTCATGATAAAATATCTATCATTGAAATTTGGATACATAGCTATGCGTTACTTATTTTAAAAATTGTTTTTTACTTTTGGGGAAACAAAACATATTTCTTTGCTTACTTCATGTAGGGCAAATTACTACCGAATGTTCTTTATCTACTGGTTACTGTATAAATACTCTATCATTATAACCAGAGAAACGTACTCTTCGAACTTCTAAGCAATAAAAGTATTTTGAAATGCTACCCAAGTAGCACACTTCGTTTTTTAAAGGTTGTGAAATGGTTATTAACGTTGTGACAACGGATTAAAAACGTTTATAAAACGTTTAAACGTTTTTTGTGCTACCTAGGTATACAACATGTATTTCAGCTCAAAGTTTACATTTTACTCAAGTATAATGAAAGATGAAAATCACTTCTTTCTGTTATTTTTTCCTAGTCACACGATCCGAAAGAACTTGTCCGGAAGAGTTTTCGAAACTTTCTAATGCTTCAAGATTAAAATTTAAAGGTATAATGATAAACTTTGATGTTATAGTTGTGTAATTTTGTCTTTGACTTTAAGTTTATACGAATTAATTAAAGGACTAGTTTTGCTCTTAAGCATACAATGTTTTGTATCAAACATATCATGTTTTAGTAAACATATTTTGTGCAGAAAAAGGTTTTTAATTTCATGCGATAGCATCATCATGTGCTAATGTGACATGCTTTCATTTAGTTTCTTAGAAAGACAACGAATAAGTAACTGGAGTGATTTGTTTTGCAAGTATTGAATTCAGGGCAGGAAATCTCTGTAACTAAGCATTTTTTCAAGAAGAAAAAATAACTTACTTTAAATGATTAGAAGCAAAGTAAATAATGGCCATAAACAACTTTAAAAATCCCTAATTATATTTCCGATATTATCGAGTCTATATCCACAAAGCCAAATGCAATAAGAAACTGTTAATGATCACAACATAACAAGATCGATCTTGTAAAATAATTGTCAGTTTAAAAAGTATGGTAAGCGATGCGTACTCTTCTGTTATAGCTTTTTTAAAATATATATAGAATTTATTCTTTAGATTGTTTATAACTTGAAAACTAGTGTCGTGTCAACATTTTTGAAATATTTAAATTTTAAATAAATTACTCGGTATCTGGTGAATAAACGTCAGAGTTTATTAGAAATACAATACTTTGTTACTTTGGAGTATTGTTATATCCAAAAGTGTAAAGATATTGAGTTTCAACTTTAAAATTATGTTTCTCCTTTAAAGCAGCAGCGATTTTAAATGGCGAGTTCCATGAACATGTTTTCCCTTATATAACTAACTCCTTCATTTTCTAATTTTTAAAAACGTGATGTACTGCTTGTAGAGCATTACCTTATTGTACACACAAGCATTATTCATTGCAATTCCGCAAAAAAACTTGAATGTTGAATCCAAACAGAGATCTTCAGCAAACCGTATTCAAAATAAAATAAACAAATAATAAAGAAAAAAAAAACATTAACTAAATAAGCGAATTATTTTTATTAATTTAGTTCTGATTAACGTAGATCAGCATTTGTCGAAAATACTTGTGTTCAGAAAATTCTTTTTTTTTTTTTCTCATTTTTCTTTACTACAATAGTGATACTTTATTTCTTTATTGCTAAATTCCCTATCCTAGTGGATAGATGGATAAATATAAAGACGTTATTAGATGGTTATATTATTTTGGTTTTTCTTAATTCAACCATTCTTGCAGCGAGTAATGTTTCATGAAACGCCATTATTTTCGATTGATACACATGACTTTTAATTCACTAAACAGTTTCAATTAAAATAATTACTTTTGCAGTCCTTAACTATAATTATTGGGTTTAAGCGTGTTCGAAAAAGTGTTCGTAAGAAAGAAAACAATTATTTTTTTAATCAAAACTTGTTAGTATCTTTTAACGTGGTAATGTTGTTGGTAATGGCTAATTAAAGATTCTTTACGCATGGCTGTCATGTACTAAAAAGTAGTACAATATGTTTCTCTCAGTTTCGATGGACATTATTGCAAATAATAAAAAAAAAAGCTTGCAATAATAACAAGTTCAAAATTCATGAAATTTAATTTTGATTCGTCTAGTTCTTCTCTCAAATTTCTTATTTAAACTGTATTGCATGTTTTAGAATTAATCAGCAAATAAAGATATAATTATATCAACTGACATTTTTAACTGTTGTCATCCAGAAATCATAAAGTTATTTTATTTCATACATTTTAGTGCGAATCAAGCCCACAGAAATAGACTTTAGATTTAAAAATATTTAAAAATATTTTTTTACATATTTTAAAAACTAAACGACAAAAGTGTTGAGAGTAAAAATATTAAAAATTTTAAAAAGCTACGAATTCTAATAAAAATAAGATATATATCATTGTACTTTTTTCGAGTAGCGTAACGTCGTAAAATGTAGCATTACGCAGATATAATATAATACGCAGCAAAGTAAAATCCAGAGTAAAAGCTATAAGACATGTTCTCCTTTCTATTTATGCTTTACTGCTGGTTCGGAGCATTTCTTAAGTAGAACCCAAGGAAAGACTTAATACTGCTAAAATATCCAATAAATTAATAGTAGGTAATGAAATCAAGAGCACGTATATAATCAATAAGTCGGCATCATCAATAACCGGATTGCGATTAAATGATCGCGAAGCGTGAAATATCGATGGAGTGCTTAATAGGTTCACCTTTTAGAATTATCTATAATCGTTAAATAACGCTTTCAGTGTAAAGTGCTGAAATTTCTGTAATGCAGTTTAAAACGCTAATGAAAGCCTTTCGCTGAGATTTCCTCTTTGTAATAGGAGCTGTGTCCTTAGACGTATGAGAAGAAAACATGCTTTTGCGCATTATGCCAACAAATCAAGGCGCTAACTTTCATTCTACCGAGCACTGAATGGAAATGTTGTCATTCTGTGAAATCTAAATTAAATTGAAATGGTTTTAGTACAGCTATTAATACTTTAAATGCAGTTAGAAATACATATTGTGTTATTTTTAAAATAGATAAGTTATTTTTAATTAAATAAATGCTTCTAAGACGTATTTTAGATTCGGTTTAGGGTGAATTTTCACTCTACTAAAATTAACAAAATAATGATTTTAAATTTCGGTAAAAGTTTAAAGTCCTCACTTCGCTAGGAATAGTTCGTTTCGGATATATTTTTTTTAATATTAAAGTTATTTTTAGCAGCACTGAGTTAATGCATTATAACTTTATAAAAGTGAGCTTAAGTAAAACTCAATTAACTAAACACAATTTCAATTATTTGAAAAAAAAAAAAAAAAAAACACATTTTAATTTTCTGAAAATAAATTGCACATTGTATCACAGTAGCGTACCGTTAGGCGAAATTTATTATTTCTGCTACTACTTTTTCAAAACAATTCTTCAAATCAAAAGTTTTTTGTTTTTTAAGTGGATCAGTATTTTTTTTTCTTCTTTACTCTTATGTTTATTCTTTCAAATCCAGAAAAAGTTCTAGGACTAAGCAAGTGAATAACATTTGAAAGGCCAGTTGAAAGTTTTTGTTGTTATTACTTAAAAACCTGTATCGGCTATCTTCTTATGCCTAATTTATTTCATGAATGTCATTATCTGCACCTTCGTTGTTCTGGAAAAAAATGGCTCGCTAAAAGCAACACTACTGATAGCTAATTTATGTATGTATGTTGCTGGCAATTGTCCGAATCGATATTTTACCGAAACGCATTTTTCCAAATGAATTACACACTATTTATTGTAATGGTATAACCGACCTGCATAAGGAGCACATAATAGTCTGGAGTTCAGAGTAAACTTTCGTAAATGAATTGTGCATTACGGAGATAACTATAAAAAAGAAACTTAACTCATCATTTCACTTCAAACGAAAAAAATTGATTTTATATCAAAATATATGAGTTTTTTAAATTTAAAAAAATGGAGATCATATTTTTGAATACATCTTTAGCATGTAGGAAAAAATGGCACGTTTTGATTTTCTACCAAAAAAAAAAAAAAACAGTTGCCTGTATTTGCATTTGAATGTTCAATATTTTCAGCATTTAATCTATGTTCTGACTTCTATTGCTTGAAGGATCCTTAATACACGGAAAGAAACGTTTGGGTGAAGGGAAAAAATTCTAAAATTGCACGAAAGGCTTCGAGCCAAAATAAACAAAATATGGACACGATTCATGTGCAAATTCTCAAGGAAATTCGGATATTCGTGCGTGCTACTCTCCCTGTCTTCGAACCTAAAAACTGCTAACGCAGCGAAAAGTTTTTATCAATACTTTCTTTCGTATAAGTGGGAATGTATAATGGACTGAAAAAGTGAAAAAAAAGTCAAGAGCGTAGAAAGAGAAGATAATAAGAAAACGAAAAAGCAAAATAATGTAGCTTCTATTTTTTTTTTTTCTTATGTAAAAGAACTATGAGAGACTATTGAGCAAAAACAAGTAACTCTGACTTGTTTTATGGAAATAAAGTGATATTTACTAAAAACCAATGCTCACTCTATGGGCAGAAAGTTGTTTTTATAAATCTTTGCTTTACACGGAAACGCGAAATGAGTTTTCAAAATCACTTTGTTGATCAAACAATAGAAACGTTCTTTTAAATGAAGCATTTTTACGAAAATGGTACGATAGAAGCATTATGCTGTAGTCATTGTTAAGATGCGAGATTTATTGTAGTTTGATATTTGAAAATAGCGATACTTAATTTTAGTATTATTTCACGCTTATGAAATCGTAGCTTTTGTATGTATAGTATGAAAAAATTTTAATTTTCTATAAGACCCGTGAGAAATTTTAATTGCATGAGTATTACCATCCAACAAATAGCCACTTGTGAACTTAATTTAGTTTAAAGGAATCGGTTGATGTAACTTACCATTAAAAAAATCCGACCAAACAATTTAGTTTTTACCTGGATTCTTTAACACAATTATTGAAACATTTTACATGTTATCATTGTTCCTTATTTGTGTAATTATGACTTTTTTAGATTATCTTTACTTTATTTTCCTTAAATTCATCTTTTTTTTTTAACAATCAATATATTTAAATGCTTCATTTTTACAAACTATTTTTAATCAGGTGAAATAGTAAATATAGTAAATTAATGAAGAATATTATATATTTTGCATGCATTCTCATGTAAAAATTCAGAGAATAAGGAAGGGGCAGACCAAATTAAACGAAAACGTACATGACAAACAATTACCGCAATTTTTTTTTTTTTTTTGCAGTTGGATTTTAATAAATTACAGCACATTGATGTAGCTACATTAAATAACTCTATACAAATGCTGTTTTTTTTTTACATCTAAATAAGTTCTAGAAAACAGTTTCCCTTTCTAACATTTTAGTCAAAAATATACGTACAGTGAAATGCCTTGTAAGGAATGCTCTAGCTTAATACTTCCTCTGTGCTTTTTTACTGAAATGTTGCCCAACTGTCTAAAATAATTTTGGATCATTTTTGCAAACCCTTACAAGTACTTTGGAAACAGACTTACCACGATTATTGAGTCCCTAAGCCCTTGTAATGCAAATATGTCTGCTAAGCCTATTAGGTGTACAGACATATTCTCAAATAAGAAAATATATTGATTCTTTTTAAAAGGAAGTGTGGCGAATCAGGAAAGGGTTTTGAGCAGAAAATATTGGGGGGGGGGGATTTGGAAAGGGTTATTAAATTTAAGTATTACTCTAACTAAAATATTTTTAGCTTTTTATGATGTAAATGTATTCTTTAAAAGTGACCAGAGTGGTACGATCTTTCTACATCTATCTAAAATATATACATAAGTTGCGGAGGCGCTTAACGATATAAAACCGTTTCATTTAGTATAAATATTTTTAGCAATTTTATGATGTAAATATATTAGTGACATTAAAAGTGACCAAAGTGGTAGAAGCTTTTTACGTCTATCTAAAATAATACTTAAACAGTTGCGGACGTACTTAAACAAATACAAATTTATATATATTATATTTTCAAAAATTAGTACTGAATTGCATTTATTTATTTACAATATAAATTAGGGTAAGATCGACTCAATCAGACCTATTTTTATTGTTCATTAATTCAGTTTACATTCACTGAAGATGAAATAGTAACACAATATGCCCTCAATACAATAGCCTTTCATATACAACACATTTTTGTAGTACACCATTTCAGTACGCATTTACTAAAAGTTGAAAAAATACAAATAGAAGAAAGATGCGTCATTTGAGCTGTACTTTGGAACCAGATGTAGTGTAACTTGAATCAGGTTAAAGTCATACATCCTGCAGATAGTGTTTTCCTTTTTACTTCCATTTTTTTATTAAATGATTTTGTACGTAAAATAAGACATCACATTAGAAATATGGCTGTAAGCAAAGCTAATTTTAGGATGGTTGACACTTATGTGTTGTTCGTATGTCACTGATTGATTTTTAACAATTTTGATGTATTTAGCAAGAGGTTGTTTTTATTGTTTTAACTAAGCTTTGAACTTAGTAGCAGTTGGTTTATTTGTGATTTACTTGGGTTTTAAAAGAACTGCTAAGCATGCATTTTTTATTCACAATATCAAAGATCTCACTTTAGTTATAAAAAAAATTCCACAATCCTTTCAAAATTTAGTGTACAAAGTGCCACGGTGATTTTTGTAATAACTCTAGGTACATCGCTACATCTCTGACCGCTTCAATTTACAGTTCCTTTTATATGTTAAGGGTACACTGACTGGTTATCTACTTTAAAAGAATGTAATAACCATGTTGAGTATAGGATGAGCCTTTTCTAACCATATGCTGTTAAAGCTGTAACTGTACATTGTAAAGCATTAAATTTACTAAAACACTGAATCCCTGTATTTGGAAGCAAACATAAAAAAAACCCATGGATTCAATCCCCTACACCCTTATCTTAAACTTGAAGCTTTGCTGGAACCAGTTTAGCCATACAGTGAGCTAAATTTAGATGCTAAATACATGTGTTTTTTCCTATGTCACTAAAAGTAAAGTTGGAAAGAAAAGCATCAAGGTATGCCACTTTTCTCTTTTTGCAATATGAAGAGCAATGGCCCTGCCAATTACAAAATGAATTTAATTTACATTTTAGCAGTAACAGACTGCTAAGAAGTGTGTCATTAATATTTTTTTTCAGGCAGTAAGTTCTTCTTTTTCGCCAGCTTAGTCTCTAAGGGTAATTTTACATTGAAAGCGTAGCTTCACCATACATCAACTATAAAAAGCAATCTACAAAAAGAAGTCTTTGTAATAATATCTAATTTCTGAACAAATTACAATCAGCGCGATCTCATCAAAGCACCGTCTTTTTAGAAGCCTTCTAAAATGATACCAATCACTTGCATTCGGTATCAAATTTGAAGACGGGAAAACAAAAATACCGTGTGTTAGATCAATTTTTAAAAAAAGTCACAATTTGAAAAAAATAATATTTTTCAAATATTATGTCTAATTTCTTTTTTTGTAACTGTGCACAATTTTTAATATTTAAGTAAATTCAAATTTCATGTTCAATACATAATTGAAAATATAAGGAAAATTTAAAAGAAAAAAACATAAGCACATTTTAAATAAAAAAAAAACTGTGAAAAACTCCCTTGCTATTAAATCATTAATTTTTAGATTTAAACATCATTATGAATTATTTTTCTAGTATTGTGTGGTATCCCACTAGTTTTAAGAACATTGTATTTTCACTTCCATTCTCTCTTCCAAGCTAATAACTTAAAAAAATAATAAAATGCGACGTTTCTAACATGGCTAAAATGAACAATATTGTTTTTAAAGTATTAAATTGTTACTTCAGTGCATCGAGCCTCGTATCTAAACCATTTTAGTTTACCTTCTTTAGATACAAATTGATCTTCCGAGATCTTATTTACGTTGATAATCCCCTTCCCTCCGGTTTTTACGCTACGAATACTAGCAAAATAATACCTTCCATTTGCTTGGATGTTTTCTAAGCAGGTAAAAATAAAATAAGCACCAGAGAGTAGAATCAGAAGAAAAATAAAGCAGGAAACCTAACACACTCCAGCAACTTTTACGTTTTACTGCTTTTTAGAAGATTCCAGAAATGGCCCGACCATGATTATTGATCCCTTAAATCCCTGAAATGTAAATATGGAAGAGTAAGACATCCATACTGAAACGTAAACACATTAAAAAACACAATCATCCTTAAGAAAACACGAAAAAATAAAGTTTTTGGATGGAAAAAAAGAGATCAATTTAGGAGAAGCTATCGGAGGAGCATAACATTGAGGCATGGTTTCAAATTGCCACAATTTTCAACGCAAATTTTTATCTGTTATATTAAGGAAGAGTTTTAAATTTGTTTTTCTTGTTTCCTTTGGTTTCCGCGAAACTAGATTTTTAAAATGCATTTATGTATTTATGTATTTTAAATTTTGTAAGATAATAGTTTTTTAAATCACTTCTGATTTATATTTTTGTTTCTTCTCTTAATATTTGGATTGGTCTTTCTTCAACATTTTAACGCAATATTCTTTATTCTATTGATACATAACATATTAAATGTATATATAAAGATCAGAAAAAGAGGAAAATACAGCAACAGTTTATATTTGTGAGGACTGTAATGGCTTTGTAACCTTTTGTTGGGCTTACCTTTAAATGCTTCGTTATGTATGTACTTTAGAGCTAGAATAAATTCAATTCCGTTTCTCTTCAGGAAAGCTTGAAAATGTTTTCGCGATGCATAGGACTCGTGCTCTTTTAACGCTGCTAATTAATTTTATGAAATTTCTTTTATCTATAGATATTCTTATTGGTCGATGCGGAATAAGATTCTACATACTATGCAGTAATAAAGTAAATCGAAATTATTGGGCTTACGCTATTCTGGTTCTGAGGAACAGATCTTTTTTTTTTTTTTCGGTACATTACTTGTGTAAAATTGCATCATTTCACTCATGTTTCATCTTTAGATACTAAAAACCCCCTTTTTTGCAGTTTACATAGCAGCCTCATTTCTTATAGAACATATTCAACTGTGTTTGTTGAAGTGTTATATAATCTTAAAATAAAGCAATTTTTAATCGGGGTTCAAAATTAAAGGGCCGGGGGTAAAAAATATGAAAGTCACTTTTTCGTCAATTTTGAGATATTAGCGCTATCTAAGGGATATGAAGGACTAGTATCATCTGGTAGAACAACAAGGGGGAAAAAAGATGAGAAGCGACCGAAATGTGCATGAAAAATGGAAAAACTTCATTAGGAGCTACGAGAAATCAAACTTTGTTCTTCGTTTTTCTCGAAATCGCTTTTTGGTCACTTTCATATTTTTTCCTCCTTTCCCTTCAATTGTTAATTATGATTTTCAGTGGCTCAAAGAGGGATAATCTTCAACCTCTTCGAAGTGGGAAACCAGGGTATGTAGTGGATGTTATTTTTACTGCATAGTTAACAATAACCGCTTTATTCACCGTTAACCAAACGTGGTTAAACCAGCCCTTAACCCGGAGTTACCGCCTACTTCGTATTCACCGTCAGCTTTAACTACGCGCTGACAGGTTTCCGAAACTACGCTTGGTTGGGAAACTTAACTAAGCTCTAGGAGCAAGGTTAAATGCGTGGTTTGTTCTCTGAGCATGAGCAATACATGTAAACATTAATAACATAAGTCAAAGCAATGGCGGAAATAGGAGCTCTACGATTGCGGCGATTTCCATGTTTTCACCCACGATTCCGAGAAACTCTTATTATATTCTTTATTTTTTTATCACAAATATTTCGTTAGTAATGGGCTGTGAGTTGTGTTAATTAATTTTCAATAGCAAGAGAGCACTACTTTCAAAGCAAACCTTAGTTAACTCCAAATGTAAACAAATGACGTAGCAAATCATGTGAATTTGTTTGCAAATAGGATGCTTGGTTTGCTCGCTCAGTTGAGTTACCTCGAAGTTGGGTAACTCCGGCGTAAATTTTGCCGGTGAATACCGAATTTTTAACCGCGTGGTAACAATCTCAACCCCGAGTTATTGAACCTCGTGGTTTCGGCCACGGGGCTTGGTTAACGGTGAATTAGGCGGTAAGCATGTGAAACGGTTTTAAGATAGCTTCCAAAAATTAAGTTACTCAGATTATCATCTTGCACTCAACTCCGAAAAGAAGTACCAATAATGAGGTTATATCTGCACAGACAGCGATATGTCGTTTGCAACATTAAGCATGATCAGCAAAGTGCACATTTTTGCCGCTTCCATTGATGCTGTGACTGAAATAGTTCCACAAAAAATGCTGCTACGAATGGCAACGCTTTAACGATTTATGACCAGCACATATGTCGGCCACTGTGTCTGGTGGTCTGAGCTGTCTGACTTGGATGGTGAGGTTTCGGGTTGAAATCGCGGCTTGGGCATGGCTGCACTTTGGATAAAAATGCGAAAAAACGTTTAAAAAAATATTAAGGCAAACATGTTATGTTGCCTCCTTGTGTCTGGAAAGAACCATCAACTAGATCAGTATGGCATCTATTACATTAATAGCCAATTTTAAATTGAATACATCGGACAGACAAGATGATTGCTAAAATTTCGTTTAATGGAACAAAAAAAAACTACGTTAAAAAACAGAAACTCAGCAAATATTCAATTTCCAAACATTGTTGGGACACAGGGGATGAATTTATTTTTTCGCAAACTATATCATTTGGAGACCTACAACTGTAGGGGAATTATAGTTTCTGCAAGCGTTTTATGTTCACAAAAATTTAAATAATCTTTGTAATGAATTTATTGCTGTCCCTCTATATCTCTCAAATTTTAATCGATGGGTTCAAAATTTGCATATTCTGATACGTCAAATTTTGCCTCAGCACACGCTGAGATCTGATGGTCAATCGTCCTTTTTTTTCGTACTTTAACTCTCCCAGACCTTGTCTCATTCCATTTGCTTTCCAGGCACTAAAGAAGGAGGCTGTTGTCACCGAAACAAACTTTTAATATTTTAAACTTTTAATATTTAATTTGTGGTTTTAAATGCTGTTTCGTATTTTTATTTTATTTACTGATCTATCATTTTTAATGGTTGTACCTTCCCTCTCTTGTCCTTTTCTTGTGTGAATGTGCTGTACTGTGAGTGGTTGGCCTACTTTATAAACGGGTCCTTATAGTATGTATGTACTGTGGGAGTCGGACTGCGCACCAAAGTAGTTAGTTTGGATTCATCATTGTGATGTGAGAATTATTAAATATACTTTCCACACTTCTTTATCAAGCAGTTGAAAATAAGGAGAATATATTACTTTTCTGACACGTTATCGCCTGCACTTAGCTCATCTTCAAGGGTTGTGATATGGGATCCTCAACGGTATCAATTTATGATACTGTGAGTGGTATACAGGTACCAATTAATGGTACAGTGGTGCTTGAAGGTATTAGCCAAAACGGCACCAATTTGATATGGTGCTCTAATTCATTAGTGGTTAGTACATTGCTGTGTAAAAAGAATTGATTGAAGGTTCACCAGAATCTCACTATTTAAATCAAATTGAATTATATAATATAGGTGAATCATACTGTGTTTAAATCTCTAAAATTAATACATAGCATACAATGGACAAATAATCAAGAATATATATTTAAATCACTTATTTATTTATTTCTATAAACATATTAAACGATTTAGGTATTCATATAACTATTTAAATGTTGCAACATAAATTAATAATTTTAATGGCCATAACTAAACAAAAGTTGTTGGTACCAACGGAAACTTGCACTTACGTGCTGTAGAAAGGTAATCGTGCTGTTCGCTGTCCATATGATTTTGTAGATTGGTGTAATTAGCATTCTCCAGATGAGCGGGTAGCTAGATGCAAGCACTGATGAAGATAAAACATTCTGTCCATTGTCCATATTTATTCGTAGATTTGTTAAAATTAGCTCATTCTCTAGATGTATAGATAGCTAGATGCATCTTGAATGTAAAAAGGAGGAACTGGTGCGATTTCTTCAGAAAACAGAAAGTTCGTTTAGAAAAGTTCACTTATTAAACACCGTCCTCGTCATTATCTAGACTAACTTTTTAAGTAGACAGGATACAACCTTTTGAAAACCCTTCGAGTTCTCATGGAGAAGAATTTCTAGATTATATTGAAATTGTAGTTAAAAAACGCATCTTCAGCAAAATTTCACATTATCTTGTAGAAAAAAGGAAAAGATTCTGGGGGACTGGGCAGCAACACCCAGCCCCCAGCAAACGTATTCGAACTCTTAACTCATCCCGCAAACCTCAGCGCAAGAGGCAAGCGCCCCATAAATCTTCCAAAAACGTGAACTAAAACTACCGCTCAGTCCCTGATTGGCTACAGGAGTTTGCCAAACCAGAAAGGAAGAATTCCTCCGGTACTGTTGTAGTTAACATTTTCAAGGCTCCGGTAAACAGGAAGTTGTGTGCGAATAGGGAAACCGCTCACCTTCTCATACTTAACAGTTGTGGCTGTTTAGCGTTAAGGGGATGCTATAAGGTTTTGCCTTGTAGCAGGTTGCTTCATGTTAACTTAATGGTTGCTTTATGTTAAAACAATGCTTCTTCCTTGTCACCAGAGTTATTCATTAATACCTACTGGAACCTTTTTTTAGGTTTTAATTTAGTTTTATCATGCAAAACACAGCTGTATTCATTGAAAAAAAAATTAAAAACATACACTTTTTTTTAGCAATCCTTACGAACGGTACTCCATTCATATGATTTCTATTTATATAAATACTATCCCCTTTTATGCAGTTTGGTTTTTGATTTATAAACAGCTAGAATAAAGTGTTTATTACGCAAAATGAAAAAGTAAAGAATAAAATAAATAAAACTCCGGCAATTTTCACATTTAAATTAATTTGTTAGCGTAAAATCCCCACTGTTTGAAATATATTTATTATTTTTAGCTTTAATCCCTAATGCAGCTAGAAAACTTTGTAACAAAATATGCTGTTCTCTTCGTGTTAATTAATTATTTTCAAATCCGAGAGAAAATTTTTCATTCTGAGATTTCAAAAGTAAAAAAGCCAAAGATAAAAATCCCTCAAGTCGAACTGAATAAAATAAAGTAAATGATTAATATAACAAAGAAGTTCCAAACATTAGACTTTTTCTCTTGTTGGGAAACAAAACCCAGTAAATGAACGGAACATCATTTTGACCAGCGATGCGTGTTCATATTGATTTTCGGCAACGGTAAATCTTTCAACAGTTTATTTCTCTTTTTTTCGCTCTTTGTATTAATCATAAGCTTGTTTTATGGTCTCAATTTTTTAATGCTCAAATTGAAAAATAAGAATTAAATTTAATCTAAGAAAGACTTCACTACTACAACCGTTCTTTAAATTAAATTGTAGTAAATATTTTCACCAAAATTGAAATATGATCATTTCATTCCAAGTGCACGTTTTTCAGATACATATTTTAAGTATATAAGTTTCAATTCTTCACTGCGTTTATATAACAGTACGCAAGTGGATATTTCATTAAATTGCAATATGTTGAGCATCAAAATAAATATTTTAACCAAAATAATAGGCGTAAATTTTTAACCGACTTCAAAAAAGGAGGAGGTTCTCAATTCCAAGCGTTTGTTTTTTTTTTTTTTTTTGTTCGCACATAACCTCTGATCTACTGAACTGATTTGGACTTTTTTTTTTTAATCGATAGGAGATGGTGTAACTTTTGTAGGATGTACTCATATGACGATATTTTTTCACTAGAAAAAAAGTTATGATCGGAAAACTAAAATTTCGTGTTATTTAAAACAATATGTGCTACCATAAATCCTTACTTCAATGAGCAACCTGATGGTCAAGTGGTTAAACGCGTCAGGTTGAAGTTCTTGATGGAATGAGATCGAGTCCAGGTCTACACGGATTTTTTTGAATAGCTGCATGGTTTTTTAACTATATTTTGATTATTTTATGTGCATTTAAATAAATGAACTAACATTACACTAAAAAGAATGAACTAAAACATTTCTGGAAAAAAAATGAACCGACTTCAGTTGGAAATTGCTCTAAAAAGTAAAAAATAATTTTTTTCTTTGAACACCAACGAAACTACTTTTAAACATAAGTTTTGAAGTCGGCGCGAAAACAATGTATAGAATCATACGCAACTACAATTCAACACAAAATTTAAATTTTAATGGATACATTTCATTGATTATCACACATTCGTGTAATGGTACCAATATTCTGCTTTTAATTTTCAATGGTTACTCTGAAAAATGCTGGCAAAATATGGTTAAATATCATTTTATCTATCGTTTTTACGCGGACTTCAAAACTCATGTTTAAAAATAGTTTCGATGGTGTTCAAAGAAAAAAAAATTTTTTTACATTTTAGAGCAATTTCCAAGTCGGTTCTATTTTTTTTCCAAAAATATTTTATATTTTTGCGAACGTAAGACATAATTTGAACAACCTACGGTAAGCACAGGCCCGTATTTTAAATCTTACCAAGGGGGATGGGGTGCAAACACAGTGTAATTTCATCGAAAAAAAAATAAAAAACTCACTCACTTATATGCAAATACATTGATTTTTCAAAGCCATGGGGGGGGGGGGGGAGGGGGGCTCATTTGACACTCCCTCAGCCTCCTAAATGGCGAGGCTGGGTGTACAGTGATTGTTGGTGCAGTTAAACATTATTGTGTTAAATGCGTTACGGCGTTGATAATGTGATACATACTTCGTAATCACACTTAAGTTGCAACAAAAGTAAAAGCATTGTCTTCCATAAAGTAGTAGCGTTATCACTAATAGTATAGTAAACGCATAAGAAATATTTCTTGTTTTTAACGATAAAGGTTAGCGAGTCTTTAACCAATATCATCAAACTTCACTGCTCAAAACAATAAAATTATATAGTAAGTTTTACATAAAATAAAAGTTTTTCAGAATTTATTTTGCATAAAATTGGAAGAAATGAGTTACAAATGCAATATTCTATCAATTTTCAAACTTTGGAGTTTGATGTCACAAACGACACAATAGCGGTATCGAATTCAAGTTGGATTTAACTTACTGGGTGTTTAGGTGAAAAGCAAGGTTAAACGAGAAAAATTAGTGATTAATGTACTCGGTATGAAATCTTGCTCTCAGAAAATCTTTTAAGACTGATGATATTGTTCTTGAAATGTACTTAGTTTTTTGGAGTTGAGCAGCTGAAATCCATATTAAGAGAAAAATTCCAGAAAAAGTCAAGCATAATTTTATATTGTTTTTTTTTTTTTGCTTACTTTGATACTCAATTGCTCGTTAGGGTATATTTTATATAACCGTTGTTGTTGTTGTCTTGTGCCCACTAGGCAGGCAATTTGAGGTGTGCTGCTTTACTTTTCCAACTGTACCGTAATTTTGTCTCAAGTCTGACTTCCAGAGTACACTTATGCCATAATGGCCAGTTTATAGGGTAGGCAACCATTTACAGCACAGCAGTCACACGCACACACACACACACACACACAAAAAAAAAAAAAAAAAAAAAACGACAATTACAGGAGAAAAAAAAAATGCATCCTTATCCGGCACGGGTTTCAAACCTGGATTTCCCTCATCCAGTCAGACTTATTTGACCACTAGAGAAGACGACTACCTTTTTACAGCTAACTACGCGAAAACCTAGTATGCATTATAACCAATGCCGCACTCCGGTAGAAAGTTATTCCAATCAACATGATTCGATCATCGAACACCTTTGAGACACTAAAAAATTATAGTATCTCTTAGTCTAAGATAACTAGAAAAAACAACTGTACTTTTTTAAAGTAAACACATTTTAAAAAATGCAAATGTCAATGAAGCAGGTCTCTCATTACATTTGAAACATATTAAAACATTGCCATCCCTTCCACTTCAAAAACTAAAGCTTTTTTATTATCAACATAAAATGATGCGCACAAAGCGATAGGTTACCATAAAATAAAAAGTCATTCCTTGAATTCTTCCCACTTTATAGCTTAGAAATTTTTATGCTTCTTGCCATGTGTTTCTTCCATAAAAAGAGTTATCGCAACGTTTGGGAAAGCAACTACAAAGATCCAGCAATGGAACGCTTTGTAATACGAAAGGCATACGTGACATTTAGCATATGCTTGCGTGTTTTCGTTCTTTCCTCTAATTTAGCTCCGAGAATGGCTCATGAATTATCGAGTTTTCAAATGTTGGTAGTGAGAAGGCATTTTACGAGTTTCGGGAACAGTTTTAGGAAGTTCGTAGCATTTTTTTGCATTTTTAATTTGTCGATGCAAAGAGTTACGGATCAGACATTTTTTGAATAAGTTGATACAAGTTATATCTGTATCACGCTCACTGGTAGGTTACAGAACCAGCTTTCTCACTTGGAAAATAACTACGATTTTAATTGACTTCAAGATTATACCTTTTAAATGATTACATAGGTCTGCAAAAAAAAAAACTTTTGGAACAGATGCATGGGATGTTTTGACTGGTTTTAATGTTTTTCGGGGTGCTGAATCCAAATATGAGCTTCATTTTTTTCCATCACTTACAGATTTTTTGCAACACGTGAGGACTTAAATGCCAAAGTCGAAAAAACAAGTTTCTAAGAAAGTCATGTATTTATTTTTTAAAAAAGCTTTGCATTTTTTTTACTCATTAAAACACATTTTAAAAAGTGGATCTCATTTAGTCTTTACTCTTTTTTTACGGTAAAACCATTTTTTTTTCTTTTTATTGATACTGCTATTGGTGCGCTTTTGCTGGTTGGATCTCGATGTTTCCTGCTTGAGCATCCAACAGTAGTATGACTTCATATTTACGTCCCACCTTCCTTGGTAACGTCTCTCTATGTCTTTCACATCTCGATGAAACCTCTCATCCTATTCCTCACTAAAGCCACCAAGGTTTTTGGGAAAATAGTCTACATGTGAATGTAGAAAATGGATTTTTAAACTCATGTTACAGTGCTGCACTTTGAAGGCAGCCAACATCCTCTTAACGATGTTCTCAGAGCCATAGTCTTTGCTACCTTCCCAAAAACTTTTGTACCACATCCTTGAATGAGTTCTAGGCTTCTTTTTCAGTTTTATTCATTGATTGATTCAAAAAACAATGGGTAAGATAAAAGTTTGCTTATGTCAGGTCCTGTGAATATTCCCTCTTTCAGTTTAGCTTCAGGAAACTTCAAACAAACATATTTGAAAGTCTCCATCTTTTAACAAACCCTCGATAAATTGCTTCATCAGTCCTAATTTAGTGTGAAGATTTGGAAACAGCACTTTTTCACGATCAACCACTATACTGCCCAACGTGGAATATCACGACTAGCCCCAGCACCTTTGACAATTTCTGTTTTAAAAAGGGATGTACACTTGATTAAAAAATGCACCATAGCCGCATTTCTGCTTATTCTAAAAAAAAAATTTCCCTTGATCTGATAAGGAAGCAAAATAAATTTAAAAAAAATAAAAAAAAAACTTCAATACAAACCAATACTTTTAATAAACGAATCCAACAAAAAATAAATAAATAAAAATCCCCCCACGTTCTTTATCTCTCTTATCACTATCACCCTGATTTTAATAAAATCCTTAATACTCCAGGAACCCAGTGCAACATATTTGAACCTGATCAATGTGGCTCTGTGGGTGAGTGTATTAGCAGGCCTGTTTTCACTTTTCCCCATCTAACGCCTAACCTCGCTCGCGCCCCCTTTTTTTCAGTTTTTAAAACTGTAGGTACTCTTTGAACATTAAAGAAGCAAGTAAGAAAAACTATTTGCAATAAACATTTTTCTAAATCATACATTAGTAGAGAATTTTTTTCAGTTAAGTAGAGGTAAAATGGTACATTACCACACTCAGTACACACGTTTTGCAGAAAAACTGTACGTGATGGACAAAAACGGAGGTCATTTTAGAATTCAGCACACCGAAAAACATAAAGAACACTCAAAATATTCCATGCAGTTTTTTGGTTGCAGACTTGTGTTATTGAAATGTAATTTGATAAAGGACGGGAGACATATTTTACTAAACATCAACATCAAAATTATAGCTGTAATTCACTAGTTTTGTAGTCAGAATGATCAAATTAGACTTACCATTAGAACCAAAAATATTCAGAAATCGGCCATTTGCATGATGACTCCCTGAGCCATTGAAAAATTAAAATAAGTCTAACAAAAAAAAATGATATAAAAGGTAAATAATAACATAATACTTTAAAGACAGTTGATTTATCATTCGAAATATCACTTAAGGTATCACACCACCTTGAAAAGTCTATTTTCGACTTAAATTTCAAACTTTTTTTTTATGTTTGATATAGAAAATATGAATTTTTTTTCTTTCGGAAACTGGTTGAATTTTGTTCTTATCAAATTAGAAGCGGAGAAAACGTCATTTTAATATGGATCCACGGCTGTTTTTTGTACCGGAAGTTAGGACCTGATGTTTAAAATTAAAACATAAATTAGGGGATATTTCAACTCTAATTATTGGTTAAAAAAATTTTAAAATAGTAAAACATTAGAACTGGACCGTAACAGAGTCTGAAGAAGGTGTAGTTGGTCATGGAACTTTTTTAATTGATATGAATAGCAATGCGCGTCATATGCTTGAATAAAAATCTTTAACTGCATTTATCTCAGAATCGATTTTTCGTTGTTATTAATTGCGACAAATTCCATAAATCTGTAAATTATGAATATTTTTGCTTGAAACTTGCCATGTGGCTTTATAATGATATTGTGGAGGGCCTGAACTAGAGTCATAACTCTAAAATAAAATACACTAAATTTGTACTAATTTAAGTACTGTGACACTTACGAAATAACCAATATTTTCATATCGACAGTGCGTTTATGTGCATATCTCCAAATTAGAAATTCCTATAACTTAAACTCTAGTTTAGGCCCTAGAGTGTATTACTGTGAATCTATAAACAAAAATGTGTTAATTTTCATGTATAATTGTGGTTATGACAGCTCATTTAGTATTTAACGATTTTCGACCTAAAATACACCAAAATTGCAACAGTGCAGCAAAGTATATAATAGTTGGCAGTATTTATTATTTTTTCTAACTAATTGTATGCCCCTTTTTCTAAAAACACCAAAGACATAAATGTTTTGTCATATTTTTTAAAAAAACTTGTCCGAACGTAGTGAGATACCTTAAATTTTTAATAACAACTTAAGAAATAGTTCATATTTATTATCGCGTTTTTATATAGCAGATTAGAGATGATATCGTCGACACCATGCTAAAATTACAAATGTGAAAATTGGCACTTTTCCAGAGAGCCAAAACACTGAATATAATTGTTTCCCACCTGACGGGTTTGGTTATTTTTAATTTTTTAATTTCTATAGATATTTATATTATAACTATTATAGATATATAGATATATAGATTATAACTATTGTTCGTAGGTATAATTTTAATGTTAATTATTTGTAAAACTATCAATAATAACTGCTTAAAATATTCACTACTTTACCAAAATGGAGATTTTTGGTCGAAAGTCACTGAATTGAAGGTAAAGTATCGAATATGAAATTTTAGAGAATATTCGATAGTTTTTGCAATGAAGTTTCATGGCATTCATTTTCGATATTGTACATCTAGGATACAAAATTGCTTAAAAAATAATAATAATGAATGAAAAGATTAAAAAAAAAGCCGTTTTGTTTTACCAAGAAAAACTTTTGTTGAACGCAAGATAAGGCAATAACTCCTTAAAAATATTTTTTTTTATTTGTTTAACTGTAAACTGACTGCTGAATATCGTATTTGTCAATATAGCATAACTTAATCGGGCAAAGCTGTGAATTCGTAAAAATGACATTGGCTTACGACCATCTAACATACTCATCATTTTACCAGTAGGTAGCTCTTTTTCAGCACTACAAGAAACCATCGAACTTGAAAAACGCGATTTTTCGCATTCGATTATTTTAGCATGGTGCTGACGATCCTTAAGAGCGTCAAAAAGCTACTAAGTGTTTTTAAACTTAAATTTTGGATATCCTTGTAAAAATAATTTCAGATCAACTTTACCATGAAAAACAATATTATTCCAAAGTTTTAAGGTATGGTTTCAAGTCATTAAAATATTTAACTTTTTCATAATTCTGTATATAAAAAGTTAATTGTACTATAACCATAAGAGTCTAGATTGCACTGACAAAAACATAATAAAAACAACGCTAAATTTTAACGCTTACAATAAATAAAAAATAAAAGAGGTTTTATTTAATTGCTTCTGATGTTAGTGTAAAGACAACCATTCAGGAAAAGTTCATGTTTAGAGCTTACTGCTGTATATTGCTCCTAATATGTTGACAAATTTAACATGTATCTAGTGTAATTAGTTTTCTTTCACGAAAAATGTTCCGCTATTTATTTTTTTTTTTCAAATATTTATTACTTTTTTCTTGGAATGTTTGAAAACTATACAACATAAGGTTCGCTAAGAGCACGTTGTATCCCATGCAAAGTTTGTAAATATATTCATATAATTGCAAGATCAAATTTATCTTGGGTTGTACTGCACCAGTATGATGGCAAGATGACTCGTGAAGATAAATAATATCCGAAGAGAAACAATTTTCAATGCCTCATGAGTCCCGACCTTACGGTTGAGTTTCGAGTTCAATGGCTTCTTTTTGTCCATTTGCCCTCTCTTAATATACTGCTGAGTTAGTAACCTTTGGGAAAATGTGGAAAAAGACTCCCTACTCTTCTTTTATTTTCGTCAAGTAGTGAGAACTGCTTAATTATTTTCGATGTAAGACCAATGTTTGCGGCATTTATGCTGAAACTAATAGTGTGGAATTCTAAATTTCAAATTGGGAAATGTTTCTGCTTTTCAGTTTAGATCGTTTAGAAATAAATTAAATAAATTTAATAAAATATTGCAATTCTTAAATGTAAATAATATATTGTAAACAAACAGCTTAATTTTTTCTAGTCAATTTGTAAATTATAATAGTTTTCCCGAATTGGAGGAAACAATTAAAAAACAAATTTAAAGTTTGGCATCTCGAATTCAAATTACTTTTTTCGCAGTGACGAATTGCAAAAAGTGTGTGTGTGTGTGTGTGTGTGTGTGTGTGTGTGCTTTTTTGGTATCATGTAATGCATGGTGGTGCAACAGAGCTGTTGTAGATTCTGGCTCTCTGCTTTATCATGTGCTGAATGGGCCCCCTGCAGCATGCCACGGAGAAAAATAATACAATAAAAATTTGAAATATTACTTATTTCCTTTTTTTTTACAGCTACGTTATTCAAAAATACAAAAAAAAACAATCAAATTAATCTAAAATTAAAAACTAGCATTAGGAAAAAGTAAAAATATTTGAATTATTATAGGGGGGAAAAACTTGAATTTGGATATTTTGAATTCAAATTATATCTTCGCAATGAAAAATTGCGATGAGTGTGTGTGTGTGTGTGTGGGAGTGCGCGCCACCATGCAGGACATGGTGGAGGAGCATTGGACTATGGAAGTCTCTAGTGATGGCGCAGGGGAACGCCCTGTTGCAGACTTCGAGTCCGATAAGAAAAAGGGACTACAAGACGCCTGAGGTACAAAAATAAAACAAATAGCAATATGTGGTAGTGCAGCTTTAGATGAAATTAAAATAATACGAATATAATTGAATATAAATAGCATTTATATTTGAAGGCTTCGCTAAAAAATATTAATTAAATTAATATATAATACTCTAACCCTAAAAAAAGCTTAAAATATCTTTAGTATTTAAAAACCTCATTCTTTAAGATTGGAATATTAAAATTATTTCTTTAAAGAAAATTCTGTGTCATAAAACACAACATTTTTTTCAAGCAAAAATAATTTCCCAGCAATAATTGATATTTGCTTACATACAAAATTTGCATAATTATCTGACATTTCAAACTGAAAATTAATTATGTTTTTTTAAATTTGATTAATAAACAAGAGTGAATTACTCCGAATTATTTAGGACATTTATAGAAATGTATAACTATAAAGTATTGCATAAAATAACGGAAGACCTTGCATTGCTTACGTTAAATCGTTTCTACTTTTGTGCATTTATAGTTTTTTGAAAAAAAAAAAAAAAAACAACGTTGTATCACAAACCCGCTGGACAGTTCATCACCTACGTGTTTTGGGCTTTCAAAGATTTTTTTTTCAATACATAAAAGTATTGAGTATCAGAATTGTCTCAACCCCAAATCCACACATAAAATTTTCTTTGCTATTTTTGTCATGCAGTGTTGGTTTTGTCATTACTTTTTTAATTCGTTTTGAAAATCCAAAATTCTTAGCTAATGTGTAGATCCAAAACTCACTGAGTTAAAGTCGCTGATTCAAGCTCTTTTTTAGTTATATTTTAATTAACCGTTAAATTTTAAACTGGAAATATTTTTTTATAATGACAAATTGAAATGTCAATTTTATCCAAAGCTACTTAAATATATGCGATGCGTTAGTTAATTTCATATGTAAAAAAAAGTATTTATCTCTTATGTACTGACTTACATAAATCCTCACTAAATTGAAAGAGAAATAATTGGTAAGAGAAAATCATAGAGAGAACCTCGATGCAATTTCTTTTAATGTAATTGTTGTGCACAATAGCCCTACTTTTTACGGCGATTCAAACTCGTTTAATGAAATCTTTCATTTAATAAACAAATTTGCTCAGAAATCTTTTCCTATTTAAAATAGAACTAGATCTATATATTTGAAAACTTATTTTGCAATGCAAAATAAA
>JAXGGA010000310.1:122500-256726 GCA_038373865.1 Uloborus plumipes
TCTTATTTTTGTGTTGACGTGTTATACACCCCTTCTTGGGATTTTATCCGAAGATCTATGTTATTTCGCTTCTGTAACATGTTGGGGTTTAATATTCCAGAGTTTTCTAATGTATAAAAAAAATTAACGAAACTTTTTTGAGCACGTTAATAATTCAAGTTTCATTTCATACTTTTAACAATGTATATATACAGGGTGTCCACTCCTATCGTGGACCAATAGCTAATTTCTAAACCGTTAGAGATAAGCATATAGTTCATTTAGGAATAAATCTCCAAATTACGAAAGACATTTTGGGGCTATTCAATGTTTTTCAAAAAATCAAATTTTGAAAGAGTTACGAAATTTAAATTTTTATACAGCCCCCCCAGTCCTATCAATCATATTTAGTGAAACATTCTTGACACTGTAACGTTTCAAACTAAAAAAAAATCACTGTTCTACGACAAAAATTGACCGAGTTATGACGTTTTGAAAAATCAAGATTTTGAAGGATTTGCATACGGTCCCTTAAGCGATCTCTCGATGACATCATGAAATAATGCAAAATCTTGATTTTTCAAAACGTCATAACTCGGTCAATTTTTGTGGTAGAACAGTGATTTTGTTTTAGTTTTAAACGTTACAGTGTCAAGAATGTTTTACTAAATATGATTGATAGGACTGGGGGGCTGTAAAAAAATTTAAATTTCGTAACTCTTTCAAAATTTTATTTTTTGAAAAACATTGAATAGACCCAAAATTCCTTTCGTAATTTGGAGATTTTTTCCTAAATGAACTATATGCTTATCTCTAATGGTTTAGAAATTAGCTATTGGTCCACGATAGGAGTGGACACCCTGTATATATATATCACCAACAACTCATTTTTTTCCAGTTTCAAAATTTTACACTTATTTTTTGGTGCAACACAATAATATCGGACTGCTTTCTGTGACTCCCACGTCCTAAACATTTTTCAAGCTGTAATTTTTTTTAAACCTTGGGAACATCGCATGTTACATATAAGTCGCTCCGCAGATTTCCTTCAGTAAACAACCTTTCAGTATTATTTATGTTCATTCCAGTTATGTTATCACCGTAAAGGGGGAAAGAAGATCATACAGGGTGCAGCAGAAAAACCCGGACAAAGATTTATTGTGATAATTTTATTAAATAAAAGAAATGAAGCAAAACAACAATTAATAATGTTAACATAGACTTCTTACAATAATATACTCAGCCGGTTTTGAAGTGGCTTCCTCCAGCAGTGATACACAAATCCAAACGTAACTTGAAATTTTCAGTGATAGGCCGCAGCTCTTCCAGCGACAATCGGTCTCATTCTCAAAGAAGCGACTGCTTCAGCGACTTCAAGCTTTTGTGGGGCTTAGCACAGGCCCTGGTCTCCAAAATGGACCACACACTGTAATCCATGGGATTCAGATCCGGCGAGTAGGGGGCCATTCCGTAGAGGAGATGAAGTCTGAAAAATGGTCCGGCACAAGTCCTGAGTCGTTTTTGGCCTGTGAGCCGGCGCTGAGTCCTTCTGGAACATCCAATCCTCATCACCAAAGTACTGCTGGGCCCACAGAATCACGACGGCCTGAAGAATGTTGCGGTGATACCCTTCTTGGTTGATTTTGACCCCTTAATCCACAAAAACAAGAGGAGTCTTGCCGCTATCGCAAATTCCTCCCCAGACCAGCACCGATTGTGGATTTTGGTGGTGTTCGACGATGGCCGATGTGCCAGGAGCTTCAGTGAACTAGATTCTGTCGTTTTGGCGGTTATGCGCCTGTTCGACAGTGAACAGCTTCGCATCTGTGAAGAGGATGCGCTTCCACCGCTCACCTGCGGCCCGACGTTTGAGCTGGCGACATGTTTGAAGTCTCACGCGCTTGTTCTCTTCAGTGAGAAGTTGCACATTTTGGAGCTTGTACGGCTTCAGTTTGAGTTCTTGTTTAGCTATTCGCCGAACAGATTGGTCGCTGATTCGATCTCACGAGCGATTTTTTGAGTGGAGACCCTCGAATTTCGCTGCACTCGCTTTTTGATGAGTCTACGGTAGGAAAATGAGGTCACGGTCCTTTTTTTTCCGCATCCTGGACGACGTAAGTCATGACCAAGCTCTTTGTACCGGCTAATTGCATCGAAAACAGCCTGTCGAGGAATTTTGAGCAAACGAATTGGCGTTTACCAGCTCGAAACTGTAAAAAAATAGCAAAGCATATTTCTGTCATTCTGCAAACAAAGCAACAATGATGAGTACAAAATCGACACTGCACTCCTCAATGCAGGAAAACATATAGAATCTTCTAAAAAAAGAATTAGATGTATACGGTAAAACGTGTTGGTGTCAGGACGTGACAAACTTTGTCCGAGTTTTTTTGCCGCATCCTGTATTTGGATTCAGTGGGGTATTTTTCAAAAGAAACAGAAAGAATAGTGTCAGATACATTTGAAGTTCATTTTGTGCCGAGCAGTGTTGTTATATCGAAATTTGCTAGACGTTTTTAATTAAAGCCAAAATATTTAAACTTCTTACTATGCAATTCAACTTTCTATATACATTTATATATAGCTTTATTTTTTTTTAGAGAAATATATTTTAGTATTGAATATTTATTGTCTCAGCAAGGATAAGTACTAAATTTTCTTCAACAGCAGGTAAAAGAAACTGCTTATTCTGCCGTGGGCAGGTAAAGGGCAGTAACTGCACATTTTTCGATCTCGATTTTTTTTGCATTTTTGAAATCTGTGTTGCATTAGTTTTATGGTACAAACATCTTTTTTTGGTTTCCGATGAAAAAAAACTGTTTTTTAATCAATGGTAATTAGCAGTAACTGCATTTTTCGTTACTTTGGGCAGGTAAACGGCAGTATCTGCATGTCTGCAGGATGAACATAATATGAATCGCTGTGCAAAACTTGCATCAAGCCGCAAAAACCGTTTTCCTTTGTACCTAAACTGAGCGAAAGTAGGGGTGCCCTAATGGGAGGTCACGGGAGGTCATTGGTTGCATTTGAATGTTCCCAAGGGGGTGTTTTATTCCTTTTTGGGGTGAATCAGTGTTAATATCAATGCAGACTTAAGTGATATAAATTGGCGCTACCACTTGGCGATATATCGCCAAGCTTTTGGTCGCCAAGTGCTTGTCGCCAACTTGGTGACATATCGCCAAATTGGCGACAAATTTGGCGAAAAAATTATTTTATGAGTTTGGGTTCAATTTAGCGCTATTGGCGGTATTTTGCGAAAAATCCACTGAATGATGCTAAAATCGGCGATATTTAGAAAATGAATCATTGTAAATCATTTTTTGCATTGTTTCGTGGCAAATTAGGGGTGTAAATGTTTGAATTGTTATCTTGCTCACTCCAAGCACTATTTTAACACTTAAGGCATCTACTAAGAAATTTACACGTAAAAGGAAGTAGTGTGGGGTCCATACCAGATTTTTTTCTTTCAAATAAAGTTTCTCTCCACTAGCAGACAATATTTTTCACGATTTCATAGATACACAAGCAAAACTTGGCAGACGACAAACAAAAATGCAGCAATGAAATGATTTTATTTACATTGTTTTGTTTTCTTTTAATTACAGTTGCTTTCATACTAACAGACGATAGTTTTTGCAGTTTAATACCAAGCTGTTGCATTTTTAATAGTTCTATGAAAAGAATCGTCAGCACAACAAGCATTTCAAGCGCTCTTTTTTTCAAAGGGATTTCTTGTTTTGATGCAAAGTACAAAGCATTAACTGATTTGTAGTAATTTTTAAAAATCTGGTGTGAACGCCACACTACTTCCTTTTACGTTTAAATTCCATAATAAATGCCTCAAGTGTTAAAATAGTGCATTAGAGTGAGCAAGATAACAATTCAAACATTTACACCCCCAGTTTGTCACGAATCAATGCAAAATAATGTTTTACAATGATTTATTTTCTAAATATCGCCGATTTTAACATGATTCAGTGAATTTTTCGCAAAATGTGCCCAATAGCGCCAAATTGAATCCAAATTTAAAAAAAAAATCATTTTTTCGCCAAATTTGTCGCCAACTTGGCGGCAAACACTTGGCGACCAAAAGTTTGGCGATATATCGCCAAGTGGTTGCACCAAATCATATCACTCAATCTGCATTGAAATTAACATTGATTTACCCCAAAAAGGGGTAAAAGACCCCCTTGGGAACATTCGAATGCAACCACAAGGGGAGGTGCACAACTAGACCCCCTCAGAGCCTGCATACCAAACTAGAAGCTTCTACGGCATATAGTTTTTGAGTTATGCGACATACATACGCACATACATACATACATACATACGTACATACAGACGTCACGAGAAAACTCGTCGTAATTAACTGGGGCATGGTCGAAAAGGATATTTCGGCTGTTTATATGTTGGTAGGTACATATGCACGTGCTGATAGGTCGAAAAAACTACTCAACATTCATTCGGGGGTGAGCAAAATCAAAATTTAGACCGAAATTTGAGTGAAATTTTCTTCGTGATCACAATACTTCCTTTACTAAGTAAAAGGAAGTAAAAATGGCTGAAGAATCTTCAAGTTTTGCTTCATATTTTGCATAATACAATACAGTTTCATTATATTTTTTAATTATATTTCGCGTTCGTTTATATTAAATCTATATCAAGTGGATACACGGTATTTATGTATATTTTTAAATAAAACATATCATTCACTATGCAATAATATATTTCGTAATAACATATCTACTCCGCATGTTGTCGAATATGTAAATACTGGACATTTAGTAGCATACTGTGCAGTTACTGCCGACTGCCAGTCAATTCCGTATGACAATTACGAGTGAAAAAGGCAGGTAAACGGCAGTATCTGCTTTACCTCTCTCTGCGCTTGCAAAATCAAAATTCAATCGATTACCCAAAAAATATATCGGTATAAACATATAGTATCGCCTATGTTCGAAGTTCAATGTTTTATTGATCTTTGTGGGAAATCAAAAACGCGTTTCTTGAAATATCTCGAAAACTCATTTTTGCAGATACTGCCGTTTACATGCCCACGGCAGTATTGTCCTCAGTATTGAAAAAAATTCTGTTAAATTCTTGAATTATTTGAACATTTTCCTCAGCAACGTTATTCACCAGTTTTTATTTATTTTAATTTTTTCTTTTAATTCTGAGATTGATATTATATTTGCATTCGTTGGGGCGTAGCACGAAGAATGGTACAAAATAATCCCTTACAATCATATTTGAAAAAAATCCAATTGTTCTGTACTACACTTGTTATATTTCACATCTTTATTCTTGTAATAACTTGCTTTTCGTTCAACTAGAATTTGATACGAAAAACTAAGTCAAACCAATTAATTTACCAGAAAGGTGTCACAAGTACTTTAATAAAACTGTCCCAGTTATTATTTTAATTTCCAGGTCGTTCATCTCTTATAAAATTTTTTACAAGTTCAGATATTCCCAGAAGTTTTAATAGCTAATGGAGCATCTATTAATGTTCAATCTATTTGTTTTACTGTACAAAAAGGCGCTGAAACTGCAGAAAGTGTTGTACCTAGGTTTTTTCTCTCATGATTAAATGAAAAATTTCTTTCTTACATAGGGACATAAATATTTTGAGACATATAAGAGACTGGATTTTCTCAGATAGGCTCCCTAATTGACTAATAATAACTCAATTATCCCTTTATATTTAGTAATAATGATCATAAATTGATCTATAGATTTATAAAAAACTTACAGTTGAAGTTTCAAACTTGCTAAAGTATTTTTTTAACTTCTATGTGCAATATTCTTTTATTTTTTTATTTATTTTATTTTTTTTTAATTATTTGCCAAAATTTTTTTCGTTTTAAAGTTATTAAAAAGAATAGAACTTGTGAGAAATATGATGGCCAAAGTAAGCGTGAAATAAATATCTTTGCCTAAATTTCATATTAGTTCTATGCCAGACTGGCTACAATAGATTTTTTTGTGCAATTAGTTTTTATAATTAATTTATTCTTCTTGTGATACTGTAAGCACTATTACTTTAAAACTTTACATCTTGCAATTTTTTTCTCTGCATCCCACTACTTTAAAAACATAAAAAAACATTTTGCACAGCTCTTCCACAACTCTATTTTAGCAAGCGTAAGTTTTGAAAATCATACAGTGCGTCGCAAAAGTTTAAGCACAACCGAAATCTTTTGATAAGACGAAAAGTATACACCAAAAAGCTTTGACTTGAAAGCTGCTTCATGACTAATACACGGCGGATGTAAGAGAAAAATATTTGAAAGACATTTATATTGACACATTTACGCTGCCATGAAACACTTTAAAATACCTTTTAGCACATCATCTACACAATGATGTTTTATAAGGTTTATTTGTTCAAGTTATATACAGTGCCTCGCAAAAGTTTAAGCACAACCGAAATCTTTTGATAAGGCGAAAAGTATACACCAAAAAGCTTTGAAATGTTTACTGTAATTAAACAAACAGTTTACAAATCCATGTTTAGAATTTGGAAACAATTCATAGAAATTAAAATACGATTACATGATAAAATCAAAATTTTGCTGTCGCAAAAGTTTAAGCACAAAAACCGAATATATATATTTTAGAACGCATAAAAGTCTTTTAGTAGTCTATGGTGTTACCGTTGCATTTGATGAGTTCGAATATGCGATTTTTCATCGATAGCACGAGATTATGGAAGGTTTCGGGAGTTAGTCTGTACCAGGCTTCCTTGATTGCAGATTTAAGCTCTTGAACAGAGCAATACTGCTTCCCATTCTGGTAAACGTCACGTGCGAGAATTCCCCAGATGTTTTCTATGGGATTTAGATCCGGGCTGAGTGCTGGCCAGTTCATTACACTAATATTTTGAGAAGCAAGCCATTCTTTCGTACTACGGGCATTGTGTATTGAAGCGTTGTCTCGCTGAAAAATCCAATCAGGACCACCTAGGACTTCAACAAAGGGTAACGAATGCTTTCTCAGGGTATCTTGATACTTTTCTGAATTTTGTCTACCCTTTAGAGAGCTAAGAGAAGTTTGTCCGTTGAAGCAAAAAGCGCCCCATACCATGACTGAGCCACCACCATGTTGCCTACTGAATACGCACTTGGGATCTTTCCTCAAGTTACGCCAGTAGTATGAGAAACCATCTGGACCGTCTAAATTCCATTTTTTTTACATCAGAGAACGCAACAGTAATCCATTCGTCACTATAATGCATATGATGCTTTGCGCACTGCAGTCTTGCTTGTTTGTGACACTTTTCCAGAAAAGGTTTGCGAGCTAACTTTTGTTTTTTGATAAATCCTGATTCTTTTATTCGTCTACTTATGGTATCACGTGATAATTTTGTTACAAGTCTAGTTTTTATTTGATTAGGTGACACATTTTCAGTTAAGGCCGGTTTTTTAATTCTTCTATCCTCACGAGAGGTAGTTGTTCTCGGTCTTCCTGAGCGAAACGCAGGTTTGAATTTATTTCTAAGTTTCAGAACATTATAAATACCACGTTTAGATCGATTTAAAATCACTGAAATTTGCATAACAGAGTTACCTTCTACTTTCAGCTTCCAGAGTTTCACAACTTCTTCAGACGAGAACGGTAGTGACTTCGGCATCTTGATAACACTTTAAGCCATTGCTACACGAAATAACTCGTCCAAAAGAACCGCACTGGTTCTTCACGCATCACGTTTCAAGAGATATTTGCATAAAATCTGATCTGTGCATAAACTTTTGCGACAGCCGAAAAAATATCTTTTGTATTTTCTGATTTTCGTTGCTGTTATATTTTTCAAAACTTCAAACACTTAATTAGGATCATAGTAGCCACTTACAGTATAAATATGAAAGCATTCTGCTGAAAAGATTTCTTTTTATTCAAAAATTTGCATAGTGCTTAAACTTTTGCGACGCACTGTAGCACAACAAGTAGTACTGCAATCTTACATTGTTGCGATCTACTAAATAATCGATTGTATCAATGGTGTTGCTAAAATTGTGAAAATTGTGTAACTTAAAAATTGTGAAAATTGCGAAAAAGCGTAAAAATGAAGGGAGTTTGAGCACCATCTTCCATTAAGAGTAGGGAGCTGAAATTTTAGGGGAGTGATCTTATACATAAATGTAAAAATGTATTGTGATCCTTGGTCAGTTTCAAAAAAAAAAAAAATTGAACCACCCTAGGGGGGCGTCCTAGACAAATATTTATATACTAAAGCAGACTTTTTCCAGCTGTGATAAAATTCTCAAAAAACTAAATCTTAAATTTAAGAAAACCCATGAATAGTTTTGGCAGAATAAAAATCGAAACTATGATTGCAGGACCAACAATGTTGTGCAATAGAGGAGCGTATGAAATCCTGTATTTGACACAACTTTCACATTCTATTGCACGAAGTAGACAACGTACGGAAAGAACATGAAAATTGTGTAAAAAAATGTCAAGTACAGTAAAGTAAATAAATATTTATTAGCTACGAAATTTGAAAAGCTTTTCTACAACGCGAAAAAGAAAATGTTTACTTAAAAATATCTCTAATAAATACGCTGAATGATATACACTGCCGGAAAAAAAATCCCAACACCAAGAAAGACTTGCGCGAGATAAACGAAATTTGGTAAGCGTGTTTATACAACTGAAAGATGACATCGATTGAAAGTACTCGCTCCGCGCATAAGTGTGGTGCTCCCAGTGCTGGCGTCACTCAGAACATGAAAAAAAGGCTGGTTTTAAAGGCGTGTTGCAAAGCTCGTGAGTATTATTTTTCCGTCAAATTTGAAGCATTGCGTTCATGTTAGCCAGGAATGCATTTAAGAAGACGAATAAGTTATTATCAGCAGCTCACCGAGTTTTGACGAGGTCGTACAATTTGACTACGAGAAGGTGGATTTTCATTTCACGATATTGCAGAAAGACTTGGTGGGAATTAAAGCAGTTCACTTTGTGCGAAAATGAGTAAAAACCAAAAAGCAACGTCTAAAAGCACAAATAGGTCAAATTAAAATTGGCAAACATGTTTCATAGGCATAAAGCCTCCTTCTTCAGTGCCAAGCAAGAAATGGAACATGAAAATTATGTTAAAAAGAAAGAACTTTCAAAATCCTCAATTGCGAAACACTGTTGGGACACAGGCCATATATTTGTTTTCTCCGAAGCTAAAATTATTTGCAGACCTTCAACTGTTGGTGAGTTAGATTTCTTAGAAGCCTTTCATGTTCACAAAAATTTAAGTAATATTTGCAACGAATCCTTTGCAGTTCCACACATCTCGCCAATTTTACTTCATGCTTTTAAATTTTCTGACAACGCAACGCCAAATCCGGGCTCGGCACACGCTGACACCTGATTGGCCTAGCTTTTGCTTATTTTCTATTTAAACTCTCCCGGTACTTTGGTTCTTTCCATTTCTTGCTTGGCACTGAAGAAGGAGGCTTTATGCCTTTGAAGCATGTTTTCCAATTTTAATTTTACCTATTTGTACTTTTAGACTTTGCTTTTTGATTTTTACTTGGTGGGAATGTTTCCACCGTGCATGATTATTGGAAGCTATGGTCAAGGGATGGTACTACCTCAAGAAGATCGAGTTTCGAGCTGCCACGTGGCACGACTGAGAAGGAAGATCACCAAATCCTGCGTACGGCTGTGGCGCATCGTGCTGCATCTGCGGCTGACATTCGAGCTGCAGTTGGTACCGTCGTGACCCAAAGAATGGTACGAAATCGCTTACTTCAAGGACAGCTTCGAGCCAGGCAGTCTGTAGCCGGTATTCCATTGACTACAAACAGTGACCGTTTGCGACGGCAGTGGTGTCAAGACATAGCTCATTGGAGATCGGAGTGAAGATCTGTTGTAATTTCTGATGAAAAGATTCTGCCTTGGTGCCAGTGATGGTCGTATGTTGGTCAGATGGAGGCCAGGGGATAGCCTGCATCCAAGCAGTCTGCGACCTAGACACACGGGACCTACGACTGGAATCATGGTCTCAGGAGCAATTTCCTAAGACAGCAGAAGCACTATTGTGGTTATCCCAAACACACTGATTGCGAATTTGTCGTCAGTCTGGTAATTCAACCTATAGTACAGCCCTTTATGAGTAGCATTCAAGGGGGAGTTTTCCAACAGGATAACGCTCGCCCTCACACCGCTTCTGTAACGCAATGTGCTCTACAGAGTGCTGACATATTACCACGACCTGAAAGATTACCAGATCTGCCTCCAGTTGATCACGTATGGGATATCTTTGAACGGCAACTACAGCATCATCCACAATCAGCAATAACTACCCTAGTATTGATACAAAAAATGCAACAAGCATGGCACTTTAAACCACTAAGTGACATTCGGCACTTGTATGACACAATGCATTTTTTTTGAGCTTAAATTAGCCGGTGGTCTTGTATATATATATATATATATATACAAGACCAGTGTATATATATATACCAGTGTATATATATATATATATATATATATATATATATATAATGGATTAAACTTAATCAATCGGTCAAATCCATTAGTAATCTATTATTTTCTGAAATTATTCTGCATTTTATTACAGAATACTTATTCCTAAGACAAATAAACAATCTTTTTTGTGTACTAAAATCTGAAACCTATACTTTGAAAGGATAATTGAAAAAATGAAATGACATAAAAAAAAAAGTTGTTCAAATTACGTAGCATATTTTTTAATAGGCAGCAGAAATAAATGAATTTTTTTCCAATCTCCTGCAGTTCCAGTTGAAATGAAAGTTGACAAATCACTTTTCTGGAGCTGAAACTAGTATAAGAAAAAAGAATGCAATTATAAACTAAAGACTAATACTTCCCCTGATTAATAATTTGTAATCTTTCTACACTTATTCAAAATTAATCATCGGTTATACAGCAGTAAACAAAGGAGTTCATTAGTTTCATTTACAAGAAAAAAATGACAATGTTTTAAATTTATTTCGGAGATAACCTTTGTACGGTTTAAAGCAGAAAAAACTCTTCTGGGAAAAGGAAAAATCAATTTAACAAAACAAAAACTGAATGTTTTAGGATACACATACCTTGTGATACATATAAAAAGAAAAAAAATAAGAACTTGTTAATTAAAGCTCGAGGAAGAAAAACGCGTTTTAACTCAGTTTAATACAAAAAATATCGACGAATGCAAGAATTAAACGTCAAAAAGTGAAAACTACGATGGCTTGCAATTAGCGTTTTAACTCTCAAAGTTGTTAACCAGTATTACATGAGCTGTTACGGCCAGATGCTTAGTGGAGCTAATTGGGAGTGTGAAGGTGTTTTTAATTGCCCAGACGCGTGGGTGAAATTCAAAGCTCAGCTTTATTATGCGCCAGTAACAAAAGGAACTTGGAGAACACTACTTTCCAACACTTCTGAAGTCTTGCCTGCATTTGTCAGAGAGCATTGTTGCCGGTCTCAAAATATTATAGGGAGGCGATGACAATGAAGAAAATAACACAACCTTCAGCAAGTGTCATAAAGTGTCTGTAAACAAATAACACTACGTTTTCCGGGGAGCTATTTTAGAATTTTACGAGGAAAAGTTGCTTCCTAAAGTATGCAACTACATTATTCTTCTAAAGATTGAAACTTCTGTCTTTTCTTCTTTCAGTTTTATTCATTCAAAGTTTGACTCATAAAATGCATCATATATTGTTTATTACGTACGCTAAACTTAAAGATCGTATATTTATTTCTTGGTATTCATGAGCATCAAGATTTGAAAAGACTGCTTTCTCAGAATCAGTTTGCATAAGTTTGCAACTCATGTTTTAAAAATGTTCAGGTATAAAATCTAATGTGTGCATTAGTATAAATACGAATAACAAATTATTTAATGTTTAAAGTGACAACATGCAGTTAATAAAATAATACTTTAAAAAGGATTTAAAAGTACGAGGTTTATTGGGCCGACCATGTTCATATGCATAGAAACATAAATAAATAATTAATTTTATGACATAATATCTCGCAATTTGAATTTATAATTTTGAGAAATTTGAAAATTTCATGCTTAATATTTTACGACACTTAGTTATGTCGGAGTATTACTACTACACACATGTGGTAAAAGCGAAAAGATGGAACATTTTTTTTCTGTTTTGTTTCTCTTATCATTTTTTTTTAAAATTTAATATGAAAATAATCATTTGTGAACTCAATTTATATTTCTCATGCTTTAAAATGAGTTTTCAGAAAACAGATGATAGTGGCTATTATTATGCTTCCGCTGCATGATGCATGGATAATTTGTAAATATTAAGACTATTTTAAATATTTACGCAGTCAATATTTTTTTTTATCTTGTGTGTAAGACACAAAAAATTGCTAAAGAAATCATTTCGGGCATTGTGTTTTTTTTTTTTTTTTCATTTACGATGGATTAGGTTGCGATGCACTGTTTACTTTTGCATGGCCCAGGACTTGTACTGTACTTGCTTGTTGTATACACTGCAATGTGCGTGAAGTTTTAAAAATAAATTGAAACTTAAACCTTTATAAGAGAGTCATTCTACTCGTACAGTAAAAAAAATAATAATCTGGAAACGTCGCGGAATATATCTGGCAGCTGTGGTTAAAGTAAGTTTCAAAAACGCTTTTGAGTATTTTGGAAATACACTTCTGTAATTTGCGAAAATGCTTCCAAGTGGAGCAGAAACCTTATTCTCTAAGTTTAAAAAAAAGTTTCTAAGCATTTTCGAATCATATATCTGAATTATTCTGAAACTGTGTATGGAGTATTTCAGAAAACTCCCCAAAACTTCGTTGAATAAACAACGATTAATTGAGTGATTGCAGTTTAAATAAAAATTATTACAGTAAACCATATAATTTACGTACTTTGAAATTATGCTTTAAAAAATACAGTTGAAACTTGATGTAACTATTTTTTAAGCCCTAACATCTTTAAAGACTAAAAGTTGTTCATTAAACAACATTATGAAGACAACTAAAATACGTTACAAAATTCATTTAAAGGTAAACGTATCATAAGCTTGTACTTAATAATTAATTACGATATACCATGTACTAGTACGATATACCATTTTACTAGTAAAAAAAAACGTTAATGAGTGAAATGTTTTATTTTGTAAATGTTCTTCATTATGTTCGTTTCGCTTTCAGTTTATCCTATTTCACACGTAACTGAAATTTTCAATTTGATTATTCCACAACATATTTTTTTGAAAGAATTAAAAACATTAACAGTTTATCAGATCAAAGATGTATATTCGCCGATTATAATTACTTGCTGTTATTGGCAATGTTTGTCAGAGTAACAGCATTTTTGACTAAAAATAAAGCAATTTAAACTATTTAAGTAAATTGCAGCCGTATATTTCATTTTTCTACCGATAGCTAAAGTACCAAATGGTGGTAATATTGCTGATTTTTAACAAGATACATTGTTTTTTGAAATAACAAAAGAAACGAGCTTATTATCGCTTCTCTTCTATCTTTAAATATACTTTTTCTAAAACATAGCATATTAGATTTCATTAATGAGCGTTCGGAAGACAATGATAATTCTCCGATGCGCTTTATCTCATTAATAATCATACCCAAAAAGTCTATTATTTAATTATATCTTGAATAAAAATAAAATAAAAAGACACGTACGGCACAAAAGCTGTGTCTGTTCTTGAAAAGGACCTAAAGAGAAAGTTGACATTATTTGATAATAACTTAAAACAGATTGTAAAAGAATAGCTTATTATAATGCCATAGTTTACAGATATCTGCTTCTGACAGTAACACAATGACTAAAGTATCATTTTACTTTCTTATAGAATATTTCTCTACCACAGTTGTTTCTTTACGCTCTTTAAACCTCTTTAATATGTATTTTTAACTACATTCATAACGTTTGGCGTCAATAAAAATCTAAAGATTCTAAAAATCTTTGCACCAATTTTGTCTTTTGTTAATAAATGAAGATATATCAAATAAGGAGATAATTTTGCAACTTTTGTCTACTCCGGAACCTATTGTTCGTATGAATCTGCAGGCTGCTTTTTGGCACTTTTGTAAACAAATTTCAATTTTTGTTACACGCTCATAGTCTTAGCATCTTTATTTTTCTTGCTCATCCTTTGCTATTGATATGAAATGTAACGTTGTTTTTGTTCATACATATTTATATAAAGGGTTATTCCAAGTTGTTTTTACAAAATTATAGCGGTTATAGGACTCACTTAAATGACCAATAATGACTTTGGAACAGTGGCTCGCATTCCACTGTAAGGGACGGAAAATAGGAACATTAGAGTTCGAACCTAAATTTACAAATATGTTGAGAAAGCAAATTAACGATATCAAAATTTGCCCAGTTGGATTTATTGTTTAGGGAAAAGAAACAAGTGCTCAAACTGCCATATACTCTTAGGGCCCTGCTCCACATTGACGTAAGACAGAAAAAAAAACGCAGAAACGTAAAACGGATTAAATGGTATTCCTCTGGAACGTACCCGGATTTTCGGTTTCTGCCTTCGGTTTTGGGTCGCGTTTTCTGCTGATGTGGAGCAGGGCCCTTACTGTTGAACAGGTAATATTGGTTAAGAAGCGACTGGTGCACCCCTTCGAAGATTTCTAGTGACGATTGAATTTCTCAGAATTGCGCTTTTTTGGTTTAAATTTGCATAGGATAAATTTTAAATAGTCTTAGCAGAAAACCATACGATTGTGTAATAATGAAAAAATATAAATAACTTGTAATGAAAGAGCATTGTGAAACAGGTTCTTTATGAAAATATTTGCCCTCCGGAACCTGTTATCGAAATATGAAAGCTTATAATGACATTTTTTGAGAAATTTCGCCAAATAAGCATTTTTTTTTCAAATAAGCGATGTTAGACACCCCCTCCCTCCCAACCCAATGGATAAAGCTGCCTGAAAGTACGTAACTTACTCTTTCGTAGAAAACTTTTTATAAATTTAAATAAAAGATAACTAACTTATATAATATACAAATCTTACCTTTTATTAAATATATTATAAGAATTTCTTACTTATACGGCACTTTTTCTCATCCATGTGACTGTAGACTGAAAAATATCTGCTGAAAAAACTGTACTAGGCTGTCTTTAACGTCTATTATGTCTGAATTTCAACGAGCATTAAGTTTAGCCATTTTATTCGTTCAATGAATGATATTTCATTAGTTGGACTTCTCATTATCTATTGATGCAATAGAACCCAAAGATAAAACTCTGCCAATGTTTTCCAAGTCATATTGAAGATATCGATCAAATCCACAAATGGATATTCCATTACATACCGTATAGTTGTAATTATCCTTTCAATAAGCAATCGGTATTTCCCTTTTCTTTCTTGTATGTAATGTTTGCTGATGCGCAAGAGCTGATAATGGCGTTCACGAACTCTGTACGTGAATAGCAATTCATGAATGCATCTATCTGAAAATAAATGAAATTGAATATAGTCTTACGTATTTTTTTATTTCTTTTCCGTCCTTGATGTAAGTTTTATTTCATTTCTTATGCGTGATTTTATTTACTAAGTGTCGAGAAAAACAAAACTTTATTTTAAAAGTATGCATCTGTCATTTATTTTACAAGTGGTATTACTCAATATCTTGAAAATATATGTTTGTTTACGATATTTATCATGTTTACTTAAATCTTTTAGTGTAAAGGTGAAGCACACAATTGCTTGCAAGATCAATAAATCGCATTTTTTGTCATTCTGGCAACTTTCATCTCTCTCTCTCCATATATATATTCACTCATGTCCAAAATTAGCTTTACATACACAAAATTAATGATATTTAGTAAAATGTCCGATCAAGGTGATCTATTTTTGCAGAAAATGTGTGAGAAACAAGACTAATTAACACTATCTAATAAATGCAAATATAGGCTTACGTCATCCGATACGTAATCCAGCTCTTTGCTCAAAACGAGTAACTTAGTGAATCTCTGCGATATAAAGTCTGATTTCAGTGCGTATCACGGAAGTAGCCAGATGTCTGAACATTTCACAACAGACAGTCTCTAAATTATGGAAACAGTTTCGAAACGAGGGAACTGTTGTAAGAAGAGCTGGGCAAGGCCGTAAACGAATGACAACTGCTGTAGAAGATCGATATCCAGCAATAACTGCCCGTCGTAACAGGAAATCTACTGGTCGCCAGTTAGCTTCAAAGCTTGTAGCCGCCACTGGAACTGCTGTATACCGTCAAACGGTATACAAAAGGCTTAATGATACAGACTTTTATACCAGAAGGCCAAGGGTATGTGTTTCACTGCCCGCGCAACATAAGAGGGAAAGCCGGAATGGGTGCAGATCAAATCAAAACTAGAGTACACACCAATGGTCCCTTGTTCTGTGAACTGATGAGTAGAGATTTAGTTTTACAGGTAATTCTAGACGGGTTTACATTTGGATAGAGTCAGGAATAAGAAATCAACCCTCAAACATTATGGAACGTGACTGTTTTGGTTGTACGGGTGTGATGGTATGGGGAGGAATAATGCTCAATGGATATACGGCCCTCCACATTTTCAACAGTGGATCTGTTACAGGTGAGAGGTATCGGGATGCGGTGCTAGAGCCTTATGACAAACTTTTCAGAGGTGCATATGGACCTGACTTTTTATTTATGGACGATAATGGTCGTCTACATCGAGAGACGCTCGTTGACTTCCGCGAAAGTGAAAGCATTAAGCGAATACCGTGGCCAGCAAAGTCTCCTGCTCTGAATCCGATAGAGAACTTATGGGACAACCTTGCAAGAACTGTTGCACGTAGAACTCACGCTTCTCAAACTGTAAATTATCTGAAGACTACGTTACTTGCAGAGTGGGACTTAATGCTCCAAACTGTAGTTAATAACGTTACTGCCAGCATGAAAACACGCTGTGATATGTGTATACAAGTCAGGGGAGGTCATATCCCGTTTTAAAATCGTAAATCTTAATTCTATTTTGCCTTATTCCTTTTTTCTGAAATTGTTTTTACAAATTTTACTACAATTTTTCACGTTTCATGCTACAATTTTTTATTGTGTGCAATGTCCTTACTTTTTCTCTTTGTTATTTATGTGTCATAGTGCTATGTAACGTTCCAGAAAGCATCACAAGTTCATAATTCACTTTTAATGAGAAATCCGTGAATTTGTGCATGTAAAGATAATTTTAAATAATAATACAAAAAAATAGATTTGCTTTGTTTTCAAACAACAAGCACGGGATTACCCGTAGATAAACCTCTGTACTAACGTTTTCATTTGATCAGTGGTATCTCTCACACATGTTTTCTTATCAATCCTTGAATAGAGCTATAATTTAATGAATAACAATTTAAATACGGTGCTCTTTATCTTTTCCATTATCGTCATTTTGCCTCGAGCCTATATATTAAAAATATAATATATATACAAACATCAGTTAACATTGTTTCATTGCAGACTTTGGCACATATGTTCAGGAATACTCATAGTGGATTTTTTGAAATTTTAATAAACCCAAAGAGGTCTAAACAAACATTTTGAGTCATAAAATTGCTCCTTTTTACACGTTAAAGGGAAATTTTACAGGTTTATTTCTCTTCTTTTAATCTTGATTGTTAAACATGCGTCACTTCACGCAACATTTATTTTAGAGGTCCAACATGTAACCGCCTGGAAAATCAGCTAGTATTGATTAATAAAGTGGTGGGAGTTAGTCTGGCGTTGTAAAGTCTAATAGAATACTTTCGTTCTACAAAAAAAAAAAAAAGTGTATAGTTTTATAGTACATTTTTTTTAATACTAACACAGGGTACATGTATGTCTGGGACCCAATTGAAGGTATAAAAGATTCCCAAGACGTATCATCATGTCTTGTTAACCACCCATGCGGCATTAGGAAGGCTTGTAATTTAGTGCTCCGATTTTTTCACTGGACAAAACCGAAATATCGTCAACCCTTTCCCATTTGAAGCTAGTACAAGATCCTAACACTAATACTGATATAGAAGAGCACACGTTCTCGTTGGCAGGCTAATTTTATCTTCCCAATGGTGGAGAATTTATAACAACAAAGAAAGTTAGTTTCCCCCGTGAATAAATTCATAGGCGCGGTCAGTGGATCGATGTGATAAAAAGAGCCGAACGCAAATAACCCCTCTTTATTAAAAATCTCTTAATGAAAAATGGCGAGTTTTTAAGTACTGCCACCTTAGTATAAGTTACATTGCCCAATCCACAAGTGAGACATTTTTATGCTTATAGTTGTACTTTATTTGCGGAATATTGAATTTTGACTTTGAGTAAAAAATATTGATGTTCTTGCATGGCAATTCAACATCGGTAGGCAAGAGCGAGGAGTTTGAAAGAGTATGGATTTCAGCCTGGCAGTCAATGAGCACGCGCTTTTGACCGTGAATATAGAATCTTTTGAACAGCCAGGTATATATAAAATAGTTTTACATCAAAAACTTAACATCTTCGAGAAATCAGATGCCGCACATCTAGGCGTTCACCCAGTCGACTCGTCGGTGTAAATATGTATCCACCTATCATCCGAGTATCTTTCAGAAATTGTGCCTTAAACAGCTATGCTGAGTTCTGCTTGAGAATGCAGTCAAGCCCGTGTAATGGAATATCTATATTGCTCCGTAAAATATTCTAATTAGCTGGATAGTCCATTCATTATCCGGGACGAAAAAACGTTTTGCATTGGTTTGGCACATTGAAAATGTATTATATTATACGGGATATTATTTTAACCGATATTCTAATAAGCGGGCTCGACTTTATATTATTTTTAAAACGGGGAGAACCGAATCTAAACTGGAATTGCATATTCCCTCATACCCGAAAAATATCAGTTCCGGTTATTTGGAATGTCCATGAAACGGGTCATTTTCTGAATCGTGGATAAACATATACACTTTGTTTTAAGCTTTAGAGTAGCAGGACGGTTATTTAGTTCATAAACCTTCTTAACGTAATAATATTTCTTTGAAAGTTAAGGATGGGTTTAACAAATAATACCAATACGTAATTCCATAGTAAAGATAGGTGTCTGAAAACGTGTTCAGTACTGTATATTAAAATCAGAATATGAATTGTAATTGTGAAGCGTAAGCATCATGGGAAATAATAAAAATTTAATGAACCTTTAGGTGGTGTTCTTTAAGTAGAGCGAAATGACAAAATGATGTTAGGATCAGATGTGACTTAAGTGGTACAACATGGTTAATATGAGGTTTATTTGACTTTATTTTTTTATCAAAAAAAATTTTCACTTCTTGGTTACAAATATTCTGTTTGTATTAAGCGAAGATTTGTCCAAAGCGAGTTCTCATTAAAGAATTTACAATATGTGTACGTGCAATTGATTGTTTTCCATAAATGTTTAAAAGAAACATTAAATGTCTTTTCTTCATTATACGAACTTACAAATAAATTTATGCACCACGTTTTGCGTCCTAATCGCTTTTGGTAATGGTAAGTAGGAAACATCATTTCTAAATCAATATCAGCATCATGATAACAAAGCTTTCATGCATTTCGCAAAGTACATTTTATTTTTTATATCTTCCGAACCCCTTAATAGCTGCTGCTAGTACCTTTCACAAAATCAGCCTGTCTATCATTACTTGATGAATATTTTGGTTTAGGTGAAACCATTACCATGTATATAGTGTCATATTTACTCGGAAAAATATTTTTGGAAAAGCATTTATATGAGATCATTACCAGCTTCAAAACTGTGAAAAAGAAATCTACCAATTATCGATTTACCAGTTTTTCCGGAAAAAAAAATGTTTTAGTCTTGTTTTAACTTTTATAGCTAAACATATTCTCCTAGTCATTTGTTTTATGGTCACTTTTGAAATCCAGAATATTTTATGTTGTTTTAATGGCTCGCACCTATGTTTTAGATTTTTTTTCTTATCCCGTCTCGTGTCTGAAGCGAAATCAATATTTAATATACTTCTTACGAATTCCGTTTTATGGTTATGCTGCGAAAAACAATAAAAAACAAAAGCAGCGAAAGTAGAATCATTGGTGAAAGCAGCTTTGAATTTTGAATATCCTTATCTTCAAAGCTTTAGAAAACGGAACGATTTAAATTTAATTCCTCAAGGAGAAAATTTTCTTTGTATAAATCGAGTTTTGCTGTTTCGAAAGAAAAGAGGTGAAAATAATACGAAGATTGATAGAAAGGCAGCTCGGAGTTATGTATTGATAAATAGTTGGCATAAAATTCAAATTGTTCTTAAAATAATTCGGAGAATAACATTGTCAGATAATAAATCATTTTTGGGTGAAAAAAAATAAGGTCTCAGAAGTATAGTTTTAAAACAATTTTTTATCGAATTGTTTTACTTTCAGAAACCGAAGCAATGCTAATTGACAGGTAAAACAGTTTAGAAAGCTGCAGTAAAAAAGAAAAGAAGAAAGAAATAAAAATGTGTATATTTTTTATTTTTATTTTTTGCTTTTCTTTAACTGCATTTCTACCATTTTTCTAAAAACTAAGGGGCGTTTCGTAAATGATGTCATTTTTCTTTTACCATTTTGACCCCTTTTGTTACTCAAGGTTACACTTCACATTTTTGCCTCTCTCCTTTTCATTAGCATACTCTTATAAAAAAGCGGGATGTCACACTTTGTGTGACACCTTCCGTCTACTGGCACAAACTATCACAATTTAACGAACCCTCATCGTCTTTCCCCACAAAGAATGACATCACTTGCGGACAGCCATAACTATGTACTTACCGATGTTTTTTTTAAATATTACTTAAAAAACTGGGACTGAAATTGACTTTTTTTATGTGTCCCTTTTCGTATAAACATACTGTTTTACAGCTTCATATTATTTATGTCATAATTTTACACTTTAGTTTGTTCCGATACGTTTATATTTTTGTTTGATATTTAGTTTTAGTATCATGTTTATGGTGATATGTTCTTTTGCTTAAAACTTTGGTTAGTTGCAAAATACCACGCCATGTGGTATTTTGTTGTTTGCACCCCGTTTGTGAAGGATTTATGCTACGCAGGTGTTTAGTTGCATTAAGGAATATTTTTAATTTGTGGAAATATTGAAGTTGAGTAACATATCTTTCTGACTCTGTAGAAAGATATAGAACACAACGGTTTTTAACACAATGGGTCCGCAGTTGCTTGCCGAATTTCTGTAGATTAAGGCTGTCTTATGTATTATTTTATTGTTTACTTCTCTCTCATGAAGGTGACTTCGGGACTTATGTGGTTTTCGAAAATTTCATTAACGCTGGTAGGGGAGCTAAGCATTCCTATCGAAGGTAAACAGAAAATAATATAAATGAGCAAACTAAGTGTATCTAAAGATGTTCAGAACGCTGAGAAAGAGGTGGATCGTTACAAAAAAAATGGGGTTTGGAACAGAGTGACCTGGTGCTATTTTTCTTAAACGAATGACATCACTTGCAATCAATACCGTTAGAAAACAGTACGGCCTAAATTTCAGCTTAGTTTGCAAACTTAGTTAAACAAGCAATTAAGCTTCACCATGCTCTGGGTAGTAAAATGATAAGTACAGATATCCAAATGATTTTTTTTCACTGCTGTATTTTTAAGTTCGATGTCAGTTTCTCTTTTATGGACGGAAGAGCACTCACTCTCGCATTTAACTTACCTCTATGTTTGCAATGTTTTAGAGTGTTGTACAATTGCTCATGATTGTGTTTGTGCGTCTTGAGCAGCTTATACTCTTGCGGCTGAAAATACCATAATGAGGCGATGGAGATGCATGCTAAAAAAATGAGCATTCTTTAAATTCCAGCTTTCTGTCAGCGGTTTTATATATTATACAGTTAGGCTAAAACTTGGGCTAGTGGAAATGTGTACTTCACTTCGGAACTACTTATGGCCGCCGCGAAACCAATGCAGCACGTAAAATTTTAAAGTAAGCTATGTGTATCGTTACTAAAAACTTTTTTAGTCTCTAATAACGAACTAAAATTGTACATCGCAAGTGTAACATTTTATTATTTTAAATTGTGCAATTAAAATAAATCATCAATGAATCTTAACTGTTTACCCTATTTCCTGTATACCCTATTACTTAAAAGTCAGATAAAGTCAAAAAGAAAATCAAATACAAAATCAAAGATAACATTTTATATCTAAAAAATAACATAAAAAAAGAAAAAAAACACGTTTACTATGATAATACCTAGTTAACAATGCCAGCAAGTACACATCCATGAAATTAAAACCAAAGTAGTATAAAAATAAACCTTGAAAATTCATTTTAGTTAGCCATTTAATGTATAATAACTAACCACAACTTGCGTTATAGAAATGCAAATTATTTTTTTTAATTGGCATCATGTTTGACTGCTACACTGAAAGTTGTTTTTGGGGAAGGAGGAGGGGAAGGGGAAGGGAAAGGCAAGTAACATCACTCCGGGTAATTACCGAGTGATTTTTATAAAAAATTGGAACATGATTTCAAAGAATGTGATGCTGAAAATATAAATTAAAAGATAAAACCAGCAAACATTTTTCTGCAACTAGATAGCCATATAGCACTGAAATTGTTATAGAAAATTCATACAGTAATAAATCTCAAAATTAATATTTTACTGATTTTGAGTGATTAACGGTGGAACTACTTATTAGCAATGTCGAAGAAACTTGTTACAATAGTACTTTCGACAAAAGAAAAAAAGTAATTTAGCACTGAACTAAAATAATCAATAGGAAAAAAAAACATTAAAATTTTGTGCTAAATCCCTAACCCGAAAAAAAGGAAAAACATTTATCTCGTCAAAACTTTATTTTTATTTTTCACTAACGTTTTCCATGCACATAATTAGTTGATTAGCGATGTTTTTTTAAGCAATTTAACATCATTTTTTCCATTTTAGCAGGCATTTTAAGCTATGTATTTTCTTAGCTTTCCATAATCCTGTCACGATATAATTTGTTAATTTACATCTTTAAAAACGATGTTTGGTTTGTTTCTGCTTATTGAAAAATATCATTAAAAGGAATGTCGAAATTAGTGTCCCGAAAATTATTTCTTACCAACAAACATTTCATCAGTAAACACGCAAACTCTCATCTGTTAATCATGATCTTACTGCTTTAAGGGCCGGCGTTAAAAATAAGTATAATTGCAATTAAAATATACTTAATATCGTATACCTTTTCTTGAAGACCAATAATTAGACTCTTATATAAATTTTAAAATAACTTCTGTCAATAATAAAACTAAAGAGCAGCAAAAAACATAGCTCTTTTTGTCAGTTTGTAAAGTCTTGATTGTGTAACATAAAGTGATCTAACATAAAATGAAATTATCTTGAAGCTACTCAAATTTCTATAAATGAAAAAAAAAAAAAAAACATTTTTAACTAACAATTATTGAGCAACCGATTTTTGTAAAATACCACTATTCACAAAACAAAAATATACAACAAAACTAATTAAAACGTGTTTTTGTTTATTCATTATAAATTAGAAGTTTGAAATCTGAAGGAAAAAAGAATATGCTTGACTTGAAGAGCTAATCTTCAGTAAGTTTCTTTGAGAGGAACTACTTAAGAGGTTTCTCCACTCTCTTAAAATTAGAAACACTTGAAGGAATCGTCTGAGAGCCCTTCCGAAGGGCGTGTGGCTTTATCAGCTTTATTTCTAATTAAGCTGAGTTCACGGTGAAGAAAAGTACTCATCATTTGCAAGGCCTCGAGTAATATATTGATATTGAGGGTTCATTATTTTAAAAATTGCTTTAGGAACGTTTAAGTTAGACTCTTTTGTCCAGTCTTAGTTTGGAGGATAATATTAACTTAGTTTGATTTTAAAATATATATATTTGCACTGATTGACTTTCTTTATATTTGCCAAAACAGATATTGCCAAAACTCCTGGTCTAGGGTGTGTTATTATAAAAAAAACATTTTGTTACGTCTAAACGTACATCTTTTTTGCTACCAATCGCACTCCGCTATCGGCGGAGTCTTGGCTACTGTTGCCAAGTACCTTCAACTAAGGAGGCTCTGACACACTCGACTATCCTGCGGTAACGTTTATCTCAATGTTTTAAGAAACTAAACTTCGTCATAAGTCAACCTCAGTTCCTTATCGTCGAAAAACTGTATAATGAAACATTTTGACAAAATAAAAAATAAGGAATAAAAAAAAAAAAAATCCACCAAACTAGCACTCTTGCCACCAGACAAGAACACGGGAAAAATTGATCAACTTTTTTTGGTTTCGAAGCTACAATTGAGCTTTTTCAACCACCTAAATTCGGCAGAGCTCAAAAAGGATCCACCTCACGATTATAAAAACCAAAAACATTTTTCCTTGATATACGGATCAATTTAGAGTGGAAAAAAAAACCCCGAAGATTTAAGAGAGTTTAGAAATTCGCAATTGTAGCTTCAGAGCTAAAAAAAAATAGCCGCTAAGTCCTTTTGCCGCAGAAACTATCATCTTTGATTTTCAGTAACTTTTAACCCTGTGCTAATTTCAAAACTATTCTTAACACGCACTGCAAAAAGACTTAATTTCATCGCCGGTATCGCTGTCTAGTAGTCAAAGATGTCTGAGTGTGGCTGGGGATGTTCTGGGTTTAAAATCCGGCTCGGGTATGGTTGAATTCAAACTCCTGTCGTTATCCATCTTTTGTATGAATATTGTGCCTTGAATGGTTACCTACCCTATAAACGCGTCCTTATCACATGTGTGTATTGTGGAAGTCGGACTTCACACTAGGGATGCCACTTTGCCGATTATTAATAATCGGCAAAATCAGGCCGATTAATCGGCGTAAAAAATATTTTTCAAATAGTATTCTTTAATATATACCTTTATTAAGAAACTATGATGAACAGTTTTATTAACAGTAATAATAATCCTAACAGTTGATATAAAGTTTTTTTTAAATTAATTATCTTACTTTGAATAAATATACATAGATAATGCTGCAATATTGTTCATGTGGTGATAGTTTTCTCTTAGCACAGTTCTTTTAGTTAACCTCTAATTTTCAAAGAATAAAAATATTGAATTAAAGGTTACTAATTATTAAGAAGTATAAATTAAAAGTACTCCTAAATTGGATTGCTCACCACAGACTCCCCTCCCACTTTTTTTTGAATTTTTATGTCCAATTAAAATAACTCTAACAAAGTGTCAATACTATTATTAAAAATAATATGAAAATTGTTTCTAAGATATTTGATAAAATATTGAAATTATTTTGTGAAAACTAGGAAAATGGAAAAAAATCTTCTCTCGGAAATAAATGACTTTTTATTTCTAACTTCGAATTGTATAAGAGAGAAAAAACAGTAATGGTAAAATTGAAAACAATCATCCTTATCATTAATCGGCCCAGCCGATTAATCGGTCGATTATCAATTGTCGATTAATCGGTAATCGGTAATCGGCCAATTTGCTTATCGGTGTATCCCTACTTCACACCAAATTGCGGTACAGTAGGAAAAGTCGTAGCTGGCACAGGTCATAAAATAAAATTTTTAGTAAATGAATGGTCAATATCCACTCCTACACAAAAAAAAAAAAACTGCTCCTGTTTCGTTTTACAATTGCTGTCTATAGGCAAAAGGGTGGAACCTAAATATGCACCACTTGCGCATCATTGGAGATTAAGATAAAACAACAACTGCCAATATCAACAACTTTAGTTTATGATTATTATCTTCAGAATTTAAGTTACAAAATGCGTTTATTTGTTTCATTATTTCTTTAAGTTATACTTCAGCGATCCCGAATCCGGAAAATAATTCGTCTTCAAAGTTGCAGCGTACGTATAAGTATTAAATTGTTCTTTAGATCCGTGTTTTCGTTTCATTTTTATAACACTCAAACTAACGATTATCATAACAAAAGCACTTGAATCCTTTTTTTTTTCTTTATAGGGGCAATTTTAGACGAATACTTTTTTGGTCCGTAATAAAACAAGTATCCTTAAAATTTGGCTTATTTTTTATTTAAAAAATATTTTTCTTAAGGTTTTAACGCAGTACTATCGTCTTTAATTTTTTAATATATTTTTAACTTTTCGTAAAATTTACCAATATTCTGGACACCCAGAAGAATGCATTAATTTTTATTACTAGGGTTTTTGCCACTGATAACATGATGCATCAAACATTTATCTTCAACATTAGCCGTACATAAAATCAGCTTTGTAAAAAAAAAATCTTCATCGTATTGATTTTATTTACTTATTTATTTATATTTCTATTTATTATAACTATCTCTATTATCTAACTCAGTCGAAACAAAATTCTGATCAAATTCGTTAAGTATGATTTCCTTCTGTTTTTGCCAAGAATGAATACTTGAGAGTATTTGTAAAAATAGCTAAACTTTTTTGCCTCACAATCTTTTGGCAGATATTAATTTACGTAAATAACTTAGCTTAAATAAACTTGTGTTATTTTCGAATAATATAGAACAATTTTTTATTAGAATCAAAACTGCATGATTCAAAACTTGCAGGATAATTTTGAAGTAATCCATAAAATGATTAAGTAGTTTTGTTCTTAGATGGAACGAAATCACATTCTAAGATTGCTGATTCCGACTATCGTTTAAGTAATTCATCTTCGAAAATAAACAATTACAAGAATGTCACTCACTGATTAGCTGATTAACCACGCATGGCTGTACAAGGATGTTATCCAAATAACGTAAATATCACTTGACAATAATATCAAGCAACTATCATTAATCATGTTTATCGCATTTGATCCACATAAAAATGTAGAGCTTCTACTTAATAAAGATTGAGAATTATAATAGAACATACACTCGATAACAGAACATACAGGACTAGCAAATAACTATATATATATATATATATATATATATATATATATATATATATATATATATATATATATATATATATATATATATATATATATATATATATATATATATATATGGAGAGCCAGTGGGAAAAAAGATGAATGTCACTTTTTCGTCAATTTTGAGATATTAGCGCTATTTAGGGGCTATAAAGGAGTAATATAATCTGATAGAACAAAAAGGGGGAAACAAGATCAGAATTCACCGAAATGTGCATGAAAACTCTATTAACTACACAAGGAGTTACGAGAAATCAAACTTTGTTCTTCGTTTTTCTCGAAATCGCTTTTTTGACACTTTCATCTTTTTCCCCCCCCTGTCCCTTCATATATATATATATATATATATATATATATATATATATATATATATATATATATATATATATATATATATATATATATATATATATATATATATATATATATATATATATAATAATTTCAGTATTATATTCAGTAGCTCATGGCTCACTTACTATACCTAGACTTCACTTTTATGACTATAGCTCTTGCCAGTCAGAATTCATTGGGCGGACAACACACTTCAGAGGGCACACTGTATATATTATTTAAGTGAAGTAAAACTGTAACAAATCTTCAAAATATAGAGTTGTCCTTGACTTTTAGACAGTGCCAAGATATTATTATAACTTGTTAAATGCTTAAATACTAATTACGTAAATCTCAAATAGATAATAAAAATATAACTAAACAACGTCATGCTTAATGAATTACACAGAAACATGTTCTTGTTAAAAGGAGGAATAAGTAATATTAAAAGGAAAACACTAATTTCGAAACAATGGTTTAAAAATTTAAAATGACGACTTCCATCATCACTAGTCTTGCTTCGTCGAGATTTTTGAAATCCCGAAGATTGAGTATGTTTAGTAAATACCTCCACCTTCTTTAACCAAAAAAAACAACAACATTGGACACGGATTCACTTTATATAGTGTTTTTTAACCGTGTGTGAACGACCGATCCTAAGTATATGAGGTATAACTCTTTCAATGATTAATCATTTTTTTTTTTAAATTAATATGATAACACATGAAATGTTTATTTAAAAAATAAATTTTCGCAACCGTTGGGCAAGTATGTTTATTTAGTTCTGCTTATTTCTAGTTCTCTTTGCAAGAGCTAAAACCCAACCGATTTGTTTTTATCTAATAGAGCAATTTGATAAAATGCTTTTCTTCCCTTCGTGCATACTACAAGGTGTTGCATCTTGTGTAGTCGAAAGTCAACTGTCTCGAGGTTTTTACATTAATACTAGCTGACCCGGCCACGGGTTGCTGCGGCTAAGGTATGGGTTAAACTATAATGTTTCAATAGAAACAAAACACTTTATTACCGTTATAGAGATCAACTTTATATAAATATGAATGCATAAAGGTACGTTTAGAAAATACAATTCTGAGCAAAATCACTCTAAATTTTAATATTACACAGGTAAAAGTTCACAAATTAGAGTAAAACCTTTTTTAATACAATACAATTGAAATACAAAATCACAAAACAATGAATATTGTATAACTTAAAAACCCGAAAAGGTACGCTATTACGAAAGAGTCGAATTTTGAATCGCAAACTATGAGGTGTATATTTATGTTACAAAGCAGTGTGACGGTAAAAATTGTGTGTATAGAAATAATTTTAATCTTCGCACCATAAAACAGTACGTTTTCCCTCCTAAGAATTTGTTTTTTGAATAGTAAATACCAAATGTATTGTTGAACGATAATTTGCAAATGTATTGCTGCAGATGGATACGCTTAGCAAATACAATTCTGAACTAAATCAATAAAAATTTAAATATTACGTAGGTAAAAGATCACATAACGAAGTGAGCCTTTCTTTGTCTAAATACACCTGACATAAAAATCACTAAACAATAACTCAAAGCTCAAAAAAGGTATGATATTTTTCACTAAAATAATTTTCCTAAAAAAAATATTTGTACCTAAACATGAGTGAAAAATATTTTTTAAACATACAAAATAGCATATGTTAAGTATCTAAACTGCTTTAATAAATTGAATTAAGTAAAGAAGTAAGCAAATAATACTTTTCCGAATATTGATTTAATAATACTTACACGCACAATTTAAATTAGGAGAATCGGGACGAATATGCCAGAAACCGATTCGACATCCTTGATCGTTACCACTATTGCTTTTTGCTTCTGAAGCAACTGACAACCCAGCAGCAGATTTTATCTTATAGAAGCCAAGAATATAGAAAAGCTGGTAGCTAAATAGATAATTTGCAATAAAAAAATATATTGCGGTCTTAAATTGAGATAAAAACTATCCTTTCATTTAAGTTGGACCAAACTGAAACTGCGTGCAAAATTTGGTTAAAATCGGTTCTGTAGCTGAGGAGTCCATTGGCCACAAACACAGGAACACGTAATTTTTATACAGGGTGTCCACTTCAATCGTGGACCAATAGCTAATTTCTAAACCGTTAGAGATAAGCATATAGTTTATTTAGGAAAAAATCTCCAAATTATGAAAGGAATTTTGGGTCTATTCAATGTTTTTCAAAAAATCAAATTTTGAAAGAGTTACGAAATTTAAATTTTTATACAGCCCCCCAGTCCTATCAATCTTATTTAGTAAAACATTCTTGACACTGCAACGTTTAAAACTAAAAAAAAATCACTCTTCTACCACAAAAATTGACCGAGTTATGACGTTTTGAAAAATCAAGATTTTGAAGGATTTCGCATACGGTCCCTTAAGCCATCTCTCGATGACGTCATGAAACAATGCAAAATCTTGATTTTTCAAAACGTCATAACTCGGTCAATTTTTGTGGTAGAAGAGTGATTTTTTTTTAGTTTTAAACGTTACAGTGTCAAGAATGTTTTACTAAATATGATTGATAGGACTGGGGGGCTGTATAAAAATTTAAATTTCGTAACTCTTTCAAAATTTGATTTTTTGAAAAACATTGAATAGACCCAAAATTCCTTTCATAACTTTGAGATTTTTTCCTAAATAAACTATATGCTTATCTCTAACGGTTTAGAAATTAGCTATTGGTCCACGATTAGAGTGGACACCCTGTATATTAAGATGTTTGATCACGTCTCCTTGAAACATAAAAGCTACTTTGCAGACTGGACTAAATAAATGGTTTTAACACGATGAATAAATAAAAATGTAGTTTTAAAGTGGCATAGGTCATTACAGCATAAGCATAGTTCAAGAAAACAAATTTTCCAGCCCATTGGGAATAAGCCAAAGCATATATAAGGGTAGTTTTAGCCAATAAAGTGATTTATTTATTCATGTTCTAGAGATTTTGAATTTACTTTGTTTGAAGGATTTCAGAGATCTTTTGAAAATCCGTTTGTTCGAATATATAGACAAACAATATAGTAGGCAGTTTTCTTAGATTAAATTACAGAAGTAAATATGGCTTACTCGACTTACCACCTGGAATTCCAGAGTACCCCAAAACACAGAGCTGGACTATTTAAAATGAGCACTATTCAAAAGTCTAAAAAATGAGGTAGACCCATATGACATTCAGAGAATTTTTTTGGACACTACTTTGAGTATCTAGTTGAATAATCTTGGGCCTGATTTTGGGTTAAATAGAAAAACAACGCTACATTGGTAGGATCAAGCCTTCAAGAGTAAAGTTTTTATGATGATGCATCTCCATATCTCGTAACATTTGTAAATATTTCATTAGTTTTTACGAAAAATATGTTTGAATAAGCTTTTTAAGTGATAATTTACGCCTCATAGAATCTTTTGATGTTTGTAACAAAACATATTATCCGTGTTTTATTTATTGATGCTTATGCGGTAGCACTTATTCTTACTCAAAAAAAAAAAAAAAAACATAGCTCTTTTTGTGTAAGGTTGTGAGATTCATGGTGTCTTAATACCAGAAAGAACAAAAATACATTGTATATAATAACGCTGTAGGTGACTTCAAAGTTTCCTTACACACTCACAACAATACAATTATCAATGCATACTGTCCATTTGGAAAACAATAAGAACAAAGTAAAAACCTTATTTGACAAATAATTCTTCCGTACCTATGAGGTTTTTTTGTTTGTTTTTGGTTGTTTTTTAATAAAAAAATTTCAAAATTTTTTTTCTAACGTTACCTAAATATGCTGACAAATTATTTCATAACTCTGCACAAAGTGTTATAATTTTTTCACATTTTATCTGAAAAATGTTTTCTCAAATAAAACGTAGTAGAAGTTTGAGTTTTACTAGCTCAAAACTCATACGCTTTCCAGTTGACCAGAAATCTCTAAAACCATTTATCCTTAAAATTTAGCGGAGGAAAGTTCACCAAACTTTTACATCATCTACCGTGATGAACGTAATTAGACCTAATTTATGAGAACAAACAGTTTCTACACTCCGGTTCATGTATTCATTTACGAAGACAAATAATTCTATACCAACAATTTTCACCCAGTAATTAGTTCCCGATGAATACCCTTTTAACTCCTTCAGAGACACACCCATGTCCGTGCATGCACGACAATGATTACGGTAGAGAACATGATTGATAGCACTGGGACAGTTCATGAACTGATTTGTCAGTTCGTGAAATCTCTTGGGATCACTACCAACATCTGTTAAAACCGTGTTCTTGCTGTAATTACAAATCTCTTCGCTATTTAATTGAATAGCATTAGAACTTCAGTTGAATCAACCATGTCGTGTTCCCCGAGAGCTGTTAAGGGAAGAAAGGAAAGAAGCGAATGTTAATGATTGAGATTGAATTCTCAGGCTTTATCATTTGATATTGTACGGTGATTATTCCAAATGAACAATACGATGTATGATTTGTATTCTAGATAAATAGGTTGGTTAAGTTTCATGCATAATTTGTGAATTTCAAATAAAAAAAACATTGTTTTTTTAAGCCTTATAAGAAAGAAAAAGGAATTTGTTTAAGTGTATACCCAAAAACTGACTCGGTACAGCTTTTATGGCCTTAAGGAATAATCACAAGAAAGCAGAACTTTTATTTTTTTCGCAGGGACTTCATTTCAAGTTTTTTTCCAGGGGGGGGGGGCAAAGGGTAAAAACACAATTGACCCCCCTGCCCCCCCCTAAATGACGGGCCTGATTTTTCATCAAGACATGCATTTTAGGGCTGAAATTATATTAATTGCCTTTTTTTTTATAAAAAAAAATCAGTTTTACATTACGATATTAAGCTTTTGTTTGTTTTTCTTTCAATACTATACTGCTTTTAAAAGAGCTACATTTAGCGGAAAATAATTATTTAAAATTAAAAGAACTACTTTTTAAGTGATCAAACTAAATCTCCATGAAATAAACAAATAAAATACTAATGAACAAGCAATATAATCCCATGGCACTATTAAACAAAGTACATATAGTTAAATGACAGTTTTTGCAAGATATTAAGCTCCAAGCTAACACCGAACTATCAATAAAATATTTAAACTTTTATTGTTTAACATAGGACAAGATAGTATTTTACAACTATCCTGAAAATAATCCAAAATACACCGTTGGTTTAAATTATTATGACATGTTTATGCATTATAATATACCCAATGCATTTATATATTGCATTGGATACGTCTAAACATGCCTGTACTATCAGCCTGTTCTTATAGATGCGACGTTAACTTTCAATTTGAGTGTAAAAACGTTTTTTGCATGTAAAAGCGCAAGTTAAAGATTTTAGTCTATGAATTAATTCAATAAAAATGTTTGAGAAACAATGAAACTTTTCCTAAAATGTTCTTCCGGAAGAAAAGTTGTAAGTAGCAAACGTTGCTGGGAAAACGAATACCAACTTTTAAACACCATTTTCTTACTAGTAAAATTTACTAGACGCAAAAGCAGAATAAAGAAGAAAAATGGAAAATCGATAAATATCCTTATACCAAAATCAATTTCAACCATTTTAATTATTAACAACGATAAACTAGCAAGAGATGAACATTTTAAATCATTGAGTTTTGTTTCCTTGTCATAAACAAAGCCATTGGTTTCCAATCACGAGAATAAAGGCTTAGTAGCATTTTCTAAAAAAAAGTTATAAGTCGAGTTCTATGTGACACGGAAGTTTCAAACACATTCTATCAGACACAGAAATACTTTTTGTTCTTTCTTTTGGAACGACGGTTTTAAATTTTTAAGTATGTTTTCATTTCAAAAATCGCGAAAAATGTTTTAAAGGTTTTATATTAATATCTTACTAAGCTACCTGGCTAACACTCTCAATCAAATCTCCTTTTAAACAAACAAACAAAATAAATCATTCAAAATCAATCCATCCGTTTAGGCGCCAGAGTGCCAAAGACAAATACACCGATGCGTCATAACTTATAACCTTTCTTCATTGTTGCATCGGGGGTTAAAAAGGAACATTTCTATTCTTCTAGTCTTCAGATTAAAGTTCTTTACATGACATGTATTTAAACGCTGATAGCGTTTCATCTGCGTATGCGTAAGTCATTGCTGACCTATACTCATAGGAGTTATCGTTGCGCATTTATCTAATATATTTTATGTACACTGCGCAAAATGTGTTGTCCTTACAGTATAATACTGACAGCAGAGGTTTCAGTTTAAAGCTGCAAAATACAGCGAAATAAACTGTAAAATTAGAAATTTTATTTTTTTATTACTGTAAAGCAGCAATTTTACAGTTTATTACCACAAAATGAGCTGCATCATACTGTAAAAGCAACAGTATAATACTGGCAGAGTAGATTTCAGTTTAAAACTGTAAAATGCACAGTAATAAACTGTTAAATTTGCAAATTTAGTTTATTACTGTGAGGCAGCAGTTTTACAGTTCATTGGTGTAAAATTAGCAATTTTACAGTTTAATACTGCAAAACTAGCAATTTTTAGTTCATTACTACAGCTGTATTTAGCTGTAATTAGCTGCAATATACTGTAAAAACATCTATTTTTACAGTGTATGGTAAAATTAGCTTCAGGTTGGTATTCATATAATGCTCAATAGACACTCTGTTCCCATGGACACTCTTCCCCCCATTTATCTTATTTATTTTTATTTGTTTTCAGAATTGTGTTTCAATAATGATGTTTATTTGTACGATCAACACGTTTTTTTTTCCAGTTTAATACGCTCATCGCTCACTTTAATTAGATGAATAATTGTTCTGAGAAAATCAGATACACTCTGTTTTCTGGGAGATTAATATATATGTATGCAGTTATTCATTTTTTAAATGTTGTTTTAGTTTTAACTCATGCTTTGGAAGGGTATTACACTCACACAAACATATAACGTATAGAAAATGTTTTAGTGAAATTAATGAATTATCACAGTTTCCTTTAATCCTCGTGGGTTCCTCCCATTTTAGTTACACTCAAGACCCTTGGGGTCATAAACGACCCCAATGCTTCCTTTAATTAATTTATTATGTTTATTGAATGTTACATGCATTTTTTAAGTTTACACACTTTTTATTGCTAAAAAAATAAAAATAAAAAGACGCAATCAAAGTAAAATTTAGTTTATGCATTAAAAATAATAAAATAGAGCAAAGGTTATAATAACTGTAGATTTATTTACAACTGTTACAGACCTGAAAAAACATGATTTTTTGCAAGTGAATTTCAAACACTTATGACATTTTTCGATACATTATCTGTCCAGTTCTCTTGGACAAAGTTGCAACGTCCTCTTTTATTGGCATCTGGGGAAGTGACCCCAGGGATCTTATGTGCCAAAAATGCAATTTGGGAAAAATAAAACACAATAATAGCATTATTTTGAATAGAAAACTAGAAGAATAAAAGCCACAAAATGCCATTAAAAACAAATGGTTGATTAACAAGATATATTAAACAGAAATTGCATTGGAGTCATATATGACCCCAAGGAACCCACGAGGGTTAAAACTGTTGAAAAATGCTTGACCAGATTCATTATGTCATTGATCGACGTAATCAAATATTTTCGAATCCCAATTTATGTCATTGTTACACACAGGAACAGTCAACAATTAGAAGCACATTTCTCGTTTTAAAATAAAGTTTATCTCTGAATAAACGTATTTGTACACCTAATTAACCAAACATCGAATTTTCTTGGGCGTTTTAAATTGATAACAGAGAAGAGCACTTTATTTGCATTAACCCAAAAGTTCAATATATAAACTTTAGTTTTGCCCAAAACGTGCCGCGAATTTCTTGATTTATGACGGGCTTCGCACTCGCCCAATATCACGTTTTCAGTAAATCGTAGTGTTGAGACATGCCATCAGGAATGATAAACATTATTCTAATGCATACCCGTTTGGCAGTTCGGAAAATTCTTTCCAACAGCGCTTCGTTAAATCTTTACGCAGATCTTGTCCGATCGGGTTATGGCAAAGGGTTTGGCAGTTGTGTAAATATTCTTTGAAGGTCCCTTGCGCGGGAACGATTAACTTTATCAACTTCCGAAGATCGAGTGTCGTAACTTGACAAAGCGCCTGGAGAAAGGAATCGTTTAAGAATTCCTGGATTTCCTGCAACCTAGTTAATTTATTTCGCCGGTGGTTTTAAACGATTTTCAACTAATGTTTGCTATCAAATATTGTTGCCCCGGGAAGTGTTTGCTGGAAGAGTACAAGAATGCGAAATATTTCGTTCGCATTAGTCGGATTCGGATCAAAAATAACAGAAGAACTTATAAACTAAACAGAAAAACATTTCTTAAGGCACGTGATTACATATTTGGTTGATATCTGTGCTGATATCTTCCTCTACATTTAATGTATTTTTTAAAAAAAAAACTTGTTAATGAACACCATTTTATATGACTGATTTGTGGATTTCGAATGTGGAGTGAGAATTTTTTCTTGTATTTTTTAGCTTTTAAAAATGGTTATGACTATTACCATGCAAATTATCCTCTGCATAACAGCAGGTTATGCTTACATTAAGAGAAATCCAGTGATTATTTCCACTTACCCCGTAAGTTGTCAATTATTAGCTGTTGCACTAAAATGTAAATTATATGATGAAATAAGACATATTTCCTTCCGTTTACACTTAAAATATAAATCAGACTACTTACATCTTGTGGCAAAAAAAGTTAGCAAATTTAAAGAAATAAATAGTAAACACGTGCATCTAGTATCATATACTATCATCTCATTGATGGCATAAACAAAGTAAAACCAAATACACAACGAAAATAAATCAAAGTAAAGATTCATAACTGAATCCATAACTGTAGAATATTAACGGTATCACTAAATGAAGTATTCAATTAGTTTTGTTTTCTAAACACTGATTGCTTGTTTTCATTGAAATCACGAACTACGCAGTAAATTAATTGCATGTAGTTCTAGACTAACTAAAAAACTGTTTTCAAAATGAAGGCCCTAAGTTTTACTTTAATAAAAATCATATAACTAAATGGGTAGAAATTGAAAAATGTATAGCTACCTCCAAAGGAAAAGTATACCTTTGTGCATGGCACTAGAAAAAAAAGCGTCGTGAAATTCTTCATTAGTTTTCGCATTTGCCTCCACGCGTTTCAGAGTTTCAAGCAACGCACTTTTCAATGCAAAAACGTAAACTTTTGAACGTGAAGATGTACGATAAAAGGGTATCCATCTTTAGAGAATAAAAAATATATTTTTATCCTTAAAATATATCATTGCATGGCACATCTTTGCACACAAATGCTCACTTTTTTCATTGTTAAAAATGTTTCGTAAAACGCCGAAATAAGTGTACATCTGCAAATTTGAGATTTTGTATTATTCATTATTTCTTACCTACGACGACTTGATAATTCTTTTTTTTTTTTATGGGCATTATGACAACTAATCAAACATCAATTATAAAATGAGATAACTGGAAAGGAAATCAAGACAGTAAAAAAAAAACATATATGTTCTAAAACATGTTCTCAAATATGTACAATTAAAAAATAAATTAAAAATAAACGTAAAATGTTTAGTTTAATTTGAATATTGTTTTATTGAATATCTGAAACTGAGTTATTTTTAAGCAGAAAGATTTCGCTCATTACAAAACAAGTATTTTTTTTGTTTCAAAGTAGTATCTCTTTCTGACTGAATTCCGTTAGAGATAATAATCATCAAAGAAAGAAAAGTCATTTGTTAATGAATTTTTTTCTTCTAGGGAGGATGTACCGACATTTGATACTTCATTGTTGCTAAGAAGCATTTTATTAGGTCACGGTTTGAAAATTGCTTCAGAAATTAAATTAAGGATAGATTAATACATCATGCAGCTGTGAGACACTTCTTAGCACAAAATATTCAGCTGGAGAGGCAACGGAATCAATTATTGTGGAAATTAATTTCTCTGATGAAGAAAAGCGCGGCACTGTTGAGTGTTGAAGTTTAGATCGTAATTCAACTTATCAAAAAAGCTGATTTTTTTAAACACTTGCATCAGAATTTAACCTCAAACTAACGTTTGGAGAATCGTCTTTTGAGACAGAGCAACACTTTTAGGCTCATTTAATTTTTATTAATAGTGAAATACATTTAGTCTTAAAGCTGCATTACGTACTAAAAGAAAATATCGCCCCTTTTGTAATAAAACTCGGTAAATTAATTCCAGTTAATGACTAACGATTATAGCATTATTGAAAAGATAATCACTTTATGAGCTTAATAATTTTATGTCAAATGTATCAATTAGTTTCAGTACTTATTCACTTTAATGTTCTTAAATGTCTCTAATACCCAAGTAGCATCAACTCATCGGATTTTGCTCGGCCGATCAACAAACTCCTCGTAAACTGATCCTGTAACGCACGATGATATCGTTCAGATCAGTATCCGAGCACGGTTTTCGATGAGCTACTTTTCATCGGAAAGCGATATCCTTCCGATCAACTTTCCCGATGAAAATAAGATGAGCTATATTCCATCGGAAAACGATATCCTTCCGATCAAGTTTCCCGATGAAATTCCTCGGCACGGGACTGTTCTGCTCGTAAATTGCTCCAAATCTCATCGTATTCTCATCGGATTTTGCTGCTCGGATTCTGCTCGGCCGATGAGACATATTGGATCATCGGCCGATGAGAATTTCATCGGGTTTCGATGAATGGCCGATCATCGGCCGATGAGATGATGCTGCTAGGGTAGTCTCTCAACAAAATATTAGATATTGGTAAAAATATTATTATTTTTTCAATAAATATATTTTTGAAAAACAAAATTACCCATTATTTGACACCATAATTATGTTTGGCTGTTCTTAAAACAGTTTCTATACGCAAGTTTAAATCTTGAAATCAAATAAATAAGGTGATATAACTTAAATCATGTGACAGTATACTTCAATATTTATTAAATTATTCAAATCTCTTTTTCTTTCAATTTAACCAATTTAGAACTTAAGAAAATATTTTCCGTTTTTACTAACCAATACATACATAATTTCCATATTAGGAGAACTTTTAACATTTGAATCAAATTATTATCGAATTTATGCTCTCTAAATACTCCGATTACATTTTTCTGACAGTAATTTATTTTATTCATATTTCCGTTTGATGTGTTACTTTTGATTTATTTGGATTTAATAAATATATGTCAAAAATGTTTTCTACAAATCTTATTTAGCTGGAAACTGGAAAAAATTTCATTATCTTGCCTACTAACATACGTTATATTTGAAATATGTTTATTAAAGTTGCTTATTATGAACATTTTTATTAAACGCTTTAGCTTGTTATACTATAAAATATTTTAGTATTGCTTGAAGTTAAAAGTATTGCTATTTCTATGTTCACTAAAGAGAGGCTACAGAATGACTTCTACACTATCTGTTTTAAAATAACTTGTATTTGAAGCGTTATATTCACAAGTTCTGCAAGGGAGGTCCCCTAAGATATTTTGCGCCGTTTCAAGAAGCCACAACACGTCAGCCTTTAATGTAGCGTGGTCTGTCGTAATGTTTTCTACTAAATGTTGCTGTCATCCCCTAAATGGGCCAGGCATAAAATTGTGCTACTGTGTGCCACTAGGGACTGTAGAGAGTACTTGAGCTTGGTGATTAGAAGTGTAACTTAAGGGCTGAAACTTCAGATTAAATTTGTCTTTAAAGTTGTGCGTAATTCATTTATTTTGTGGCTCCAAATACTCTTTCCCCAAGTACTTCGTTTTGAAACAGTGTTTTAAACTAAAAAGTAAGCATTTTTAAATCAATCTTTTTTGAAAACAAAAAAAATATATATATATATATATATATATATTTCAGATATTTTGTGTTTTAGTCTATTGAACCATAGTTAGAACCCAACATAATTTCTTTCAACATGATAATAATAAAATTCAAAAAGGAAGACAAAAAAGCAATTTTAAAAATTAAAAAAATATATAGCATTATGTTAAAAATACATTTAAATTATTTTCAATAAAAGATAATTTTATGTAGCTTCGTACAGTTATGTTAAAAATTGTTTTTAGTGATGTAAAATTATGAGATCATACAAAAATATTGCAATTAAGTTATTCAGTAATAAATCTAGGAGGATATTTACCGTTCATATTTTCATCTTAGAGTTTTTTCATCTAAGAGTAGTTAAGTACATAAGATAAGAGTAAAAGTTTAGTTTATCACTAGAAGGTAATTAAAGAACATAATTACGTTTTTTATGCTCAACTCTTAGTGTTTCATTTGCATTTTTAATTTCAGTTTGCTAACAGCACAGCTTTAAGAAAGTTAACTTAAATAAAAAATACTGTTGTTATTCTTATCAATGGTAAACATGCACGGTCTTTGTGTTACTTTACATTTTTCTTAATGTTTCTGCCAAGGTATCCCCTGCAAGTGCTCAGGCAATATTTCAAAGTTTCTCATAAATATTAAGGACTTCTCATAAATATTATGGACTTGGTTAGGTTAAAGCGTACATAATATGGGCAATTTCGGTACTTATTACGGTTGAGAGCGTCATTAGTTTAACCAGTACCGCAGATCTTTGAGGCGTAATAAAAAGTGTTATTAACAACGATAATTGTTGAAAAACTTTTTAGTGCAAAAAGGCCACTAATTCTTAAAAACTTTAAGTAAACAAAGGGACAAGTAATTATAATTCTTTATTAATTCTTATTTATACAAAAGAAGCACTCTTTTGAAAAGAGTCATTCTAATAATATTACTCCAGCCATCTTTTTCTCATTCCTTTTTTAAAACTCAGTACTCCGCTTCTCCATACTACTCTTTAGCTCTTCTTGGCGTTAATTTTGAAGGTCACGTCCCATTTTACACATTCGGAATTCGAATAGTTGGTCCTTGAATGAATGAATGGTTCGAGTGGAAGTTAAATAATAAAAAATAAGCTTTTTTTAAACAATAATTGTCCCATTTTTTTCCGGGAAATTAGACAAACACGTGGTCCTTGGAATGGTTTCAATGAAAGTAGATTAAGTTAGAAGCACACTCCAACGAAAATTAATGTACTGCTCATTAGTTAATGTAACGCCGCTCGCCACGAGAAGAAAGCGAAGCCCCAAAAAACATTGCTGAAGGCGTGTAATCTAACTTCCTTAGCGGCTAGGTTCAAATTGAAGCTCCACGTGATAACCATCTAGGCAAACTAGATTTCCCGAAATTTCAGCACTACATGGCTGTAGAGTCGATCTCGATAGAAGTTTTTAAAGATAAATTATTATATCTTAATTTTCAAAACGAGTCAAGAACTTAGTTTTGTGAATTTCGTATTCTTCACATTGAAAAATAAAATAAAAGCATAGCAATTTAAAAAAAAAATATCGAACTGAAATTTTGAGCGACTTCTGGCGGGTAGTTATCGAGTCTATAAACGATACATTCGGATATTCCATTTATTTTCTTTGAAGTCACATATTTTTTAATGAATTTAGCAGTTTCTAAAATAAAACAGAGTAATTAGCTAAAGTTCAAACAACTGACAGTTCAATTTCGTAATTCAGTTTTAATCTGTACATGTGGTGTTTGTTTACAAATTGTTTTATTTATATTAATATGCGATCTATGTTTGATTCTGAAATAAAATCTATGAAACAGTTTAAAAAACCTTATTTCTTTTTCATTTTTTCAGAGAATAAAGATTACCTGTTTAGCAATTCTTCTTCAGTTCACCTATAGATGCAATTGTATCATAAACCATTTGACTAAACCTAAGCAAAAAAAAAAAAACTGTGCCAGAAACGCTAGAAAGCAAACTAGTGACAATTATTACTAGTGTTTTATATTCTCTTCATGACTAACAATTTTAAAAAATCTGTGAAAATTTATAAACTTAGATCTTTTTCAACTCTTTAAAGTTTTTCAGGGAAAACAGATATAGAAAAAATAAGCTAAATCAGTTAACGTATACAGAATTAAACGGAAATTCTTTTAAACTGTATTGAATTTAAACAGTATAGAAACTGTTATTATTATTTTTTATCCTTCATAAATACCAAAAGTATTCTTTGCAGCTGGCAATAAAATTTTCATGATGAGTTTAACATATGTTACATCGTTCTACTGTTCTAGTAGCTAATGCGCATAACTGTTTGTGCATCCTTAACATAATAATTCGCGTTATTTATTTCGCTCTGCTCATTTTAAAAGCCTGGCTTCACATATAATTATTTCCTTCAAACTGATAAATTATTTTGACCCAACGAACAGTCAGTTTAATCCGTTTAGATTCATTAAGCGTGCAGTTATATTTAGCTACTTTGAAGTTATCTATTCTAATTAATACAAATCCAGAAATAGCTCGAAAATGGAAAATTTTCAAGTGAAATATTTCTCAGTTTTCGCGGAAGTATCATAATTCAAAAATATGAAAATATTTGTCTGAATCAAAACTTTCATTTCATATTTCATTAAATGTATTTCGTCGATGCTTTGATTATTTCATTAGCTTAACATTTTAATGAACAGTTCGCATTGCGACCTCTTTTATCGCAATAAAATATATTCCATCCTCAACAAAATGAAACGCTGCATTGCTTTGTTTGTACTGTTTTTTTTTTTTTACATTACATGTTTTTCTTGTTTAGAAGCTCAAAACTAGTCAAATATTTAAGTAAGATATTGCAGTGTAGAAACTTTCAATTAGATTCTATCTTGTTAGTATTTTTAACATAATCTTGAAAAAAGCTCAGAATGAAAAACTGAAATGAATTATTCTTCCTGTTTTTCAGTGTTCCTTTCTTTTTCTAAATACACTTACAGAAAAGATGATTAGTTGTATAGTTATCAATAGGAGACAAATAGTTTTTAATAACTTTATCAAGATGTTTTAAAGAAATTGAACGATGCATCAATAAAAGTATAAATATTCATTGATACTCTGTTGTACGCAGAATTAATTTCATTTTTAATTTTAATAAAGTCTCTAAATGCAACTTGAAAAAAAAAAAACGAATATATGGGAAAGCTTCCATGGGGGGAATCGTATGCAACATACGATGCTTTTTATTTTTCAGCTTTTTAAATTTAAAAGCATGCTAACTTTTTGGTACATGGTACTGACCGTAGTGAGGTCAATGGTGCCATTATAAAATTAAATATAATTGGATAATTGTAATTAAAGAAGGTCACCTTTGATGCCTCTTTTAATATTTTAAAGGGAAACACTCCTTTCAATCTCCCTCCGAGCTACAAAAGTTCATGTTCTTTTTAAATTTTACCTGTTCAGCATCCAGAATAGTGTTAAAGGTTAATAAATGCTTCTCTTCCATACCAAATAAGAGTAGTTACTGAAACTGTCTAAAGCTGATTGCAATTGGGCAGCAGGTGATAGAGTAAACGGTGTTCATATTGGAACTTAAGGAGTAGTTTTATAAAAGAATCAACAACAGTGGGTCCAAAAGAATTTTGAAGGTTTTTTTTTTTTTTTTTTTTGCTGCACAGCTTTGTAAACATTAAGTATAAACTCACGCAATGCCTTATATTCTCAAAATCTTTATATTGTACGCATTTTAATTTTTCATACTAATGAACGATTAAGAAACGCAACAAATGATAACTGACACATACATTAAAAGCAACTAATTGCCTTCTCAATTTTTTTCAAACAGTTTCAGCGCTTTTCAGAAATAGCTAATGCATGCGGAAATCCCTGAAATTTGACATACTTCATGTTCCTAATATTAAAATTAATCACCTTTCAGCAGCCTGAAATTTTTCGCAGCAGGAGTTCATTCATGCATTAAGTCGTCTCGAAAATATGTCCCATTACTTAACGAAAGATATGTGATTAGTCCCTAAAAGACGTTTCGGTCTGAAACACGAAGAAATCTTGTGTACACGTAGTATACATCTTTCATACAAGGGCACTGTTCCAGGGCAAAAACATCTGTTCTAATCCCAGGAGGACAATTACTGCTGCGATTAAGGTAGACCACTTTTGGAACGTGTGACTCTAAAAAGATAACTTTTCTTTCAGCTGTTATTATCAAGACAAGATACGAGTAGAGAATCCGACAGGGACGTGTATTTATCAACCTAATACGTATTGAGTATTTCTTTTTAATAAGGAGTCTGCGTAACTCCCAATTCATCAATTCTCTCGAAAGATTGTAACCAGTATTTGTTGGATGGTATTGGTTTAGAGACATGGAATCCAGGAAATATGCTATTTGACGAAAATTACGGATTGTAATTGTAATATAAAGTTTATTTAAGCATTAATTATTATTATAATAATACTAATTGCAGTTTTGGAGAGTATTTTATGCTGTGGAATTGTGAAAACAGAACACAGCACTTAAAATTAATAGCAGCTTGTAAAGGCAAATAATAATATGTATATATTTATATTGGTACGTGATTTTGATTTATTGCCGTCATTTTCACTCTAAGAATAGATGATGCATCTTAGCTCTTACTGCTAAGGAAAGTAAAATCTGAAAAAGAAGGAAGATGAATGTAAAGAAAAGTTACGTTCAATTGTAATTAAATATAAACTTGTAATTGATGCAGAATCATCATCTGGGTGAAATGAAGTAGGATAAATTTCAAAACGCATAAATGATAATTAATCTTTCTCGGCTCTGAATCAAAATCAGCCATTTTTAAAATATATTATCTAGAACCAATTATTTGTTATCAGTGGTATGCCAAGTTAGTTATAAAAATGCATGTTCCTTTTTTTAGAACAAATTTGTACTACATTTGTACTTTTTTATTTCTACAAACTTGGAAAAACATTCTTCTTGTCGTTCAGTTTCAATTTAATTTTAATGCATTATTGAAATGGTCATTAAACATTTAAGTTTTACAAGTTACTTTAACCTCTTCAGTCCCAGTTGAAGGTACACATATGTGTACCTTCTAAGTTTTTATTTATATTTGGTTTCAAAGCAAATTATAACGAAAAAAACTATGCATTATGAAGCTAAGATTGTAGCATTTAGTGTTCATTAATCCCAATTTTTTTTCTAGACATTATTCAGACCTAACAAAGGTTTAAAAACTTGAAATTCAAATGGTTAAAAAAAAATCAGGACTGGAGAGGTTAAGCATTACACTTTACTTTCGAATGTTGAAAAATACCTAGCTGTGTATTCATTAACCAGCACTTAATTTGTTCCGAGTTGTAGTGTACAAAGGAGATAGTTGGGAAGGAGAGGACACTTAGAATTATGCTTAAGATAAATATTTTCTACAATTTCTTATCGTTTCACCAGATGACACAATCATAGCACCGTACTTCTTGCTGTAAATCAGTTTACCGGCAAAGCTATGTTAAATTAATTTTATAAAACATTATTTTACATCACCAAAATTAAGTAGCTACATTTTCTCAATGTGAATTTTTGATCTCACTCATTAGAGTTAACATAATTGAGTTAACATTTTTATGCATATAATTATATAATTTCCATAAATGGTAATTAAGTTTTACCTGTACTATTGCATGTTTTTTGTAATAGACCATTTAATTGAAATGCTCTGTGGAAAGAAGAATAATACAGTATTGCGCAGGCAGCCCCCCCCCTTTTTTTACTAACTGATACTGAATAATTATGCTGAAATATACACCGTAAAATAATTCCGAAAACAATGGATTAGTTCCGGGAAACGTGAAAGGATTTTGTTGGCTTCCACCGATTTGTAGTGCAAAAAAAAAAAAAAAAAAACTAGCAATTTTTGAGAACATTTTCAAGAATCGCTGCAATAATCATGGATGCAAACTTCTCACTTGTAAAACATATTTGTAGCTACCATTGTGAAAACAAACTCAGCTTCTTCATTTTGTGTTTCTCCTTCAGCACGTTTTAAGCCCCTCGCGGAATTGACCAATCCCCAAACGAGAGAAAAGTTGCAGTCTCTGGAAACTGCAGCATTGTATTCTGCCTTAGCTTCTGCCGTGCTTAACTTGCTTTAGAGGTAAATACGGACATCCTAACATGTCCGGAGGGTACTAAGCGTTTACATTGATTCTATAAAAAATGTTTTGGGAGGTTCCTAATTTATTTTGGAAGCGGGACTAACTTTCACTGGGAAAGTTTCGAAATTCTTCAGAAATATTGCAAGCCAAATTCAATAAGGTTACTGAATTTTTTGTTTTCAAACAGGGTCATTCCATATAAAATCAACAAATTTTCAGAAGTTTCCGTGCCGCACCATTTTTGATTTTGATCACACTTGGTAGGAATTATGCACCAATATTCTGTCCCTCCAAACTGTTTTATTTTTTTCTCGAAACAGTTTTATTCTCGAGATATAGCCATTTTTTTGTTCCGCCAATGAGAAAAATTCGGCATTTCTGATCTTTTTTCTAACAGCTCTGGTAAATTTACTTAAAGTGGTAGAAAGATCAAACATGGCTTATTTTGAAGCTAAAAGAATGAACTTTTATTTGTGCATAAAAAGAAACGGTTTGGGTTAAGCATGAATATAAATTTTCCTGTGTCAATTCGCGGTTCAAAAAGTGCCGTTTTCGTCATTTCAAGCATGAAAAAATATATGAAGGACTGACAGTGGGGTTCTATTTTTTTTCTCTTACACCCAGTTATAGATACTAGAAGCACAGAAAAAAATTAGATGATACCAGTAGTCTTTCATTATGAAAAAATTGCTTAAACTTGAGAAAAAATGAAAATTGGCCTTTTTCACTCCCCAAAAACGGCCTGTGGAACAGGTAGTAAAAATTTACAAATGCATGGAGTAAAAAGGTGTTACATTGCCCTTTAAAATGAAACAAAAACTGTCTTGTTATTCCAAGGCATTAAAGAGATATAAGCTTTCAAACTTTGAAAAAAAATGAAAAATATCCTTTTTCACTCCCCAAAAACGGCCTGTGGAACAGGTAGTAAGAATTTGAAAATGTATGGAGCAAGAAGGCATTACATTGAACTTTAAAAGGAAACAAAAACTGTCTTGTTATTCGAAGGCATTAAAGAGATATAAGCCTTCTAAGTTAGATGATTATTATGAAAAAATACATTAAACTTGAGAAAAAATGAAAAATGGCCCTTTTCACTCCCCAAAAATAGCCTGTGGAACACTTAGTAAAAATTTGCAAATGCATGGAGGAGGAAGGCGCTACATTGCCCTTTAAATCGAAACAAAAACTGTCTTGTTATTCTCAGGCATCAAAGAGATAAGGCCCTCTGAAAATTGAAAATAATTGCTTTAACTTATGCTAAAAAATCTTGCATGAATTTTCAATTTTCAGAGGGCCTTATCTCTTTGATGCCTGGGAATAACAAGATAGTTTTTGTTTCGATTTAAAGGGCAATGTAGCACCTTCCTCCTCCATGCATTTGCAAATTTTTACTAAGTGTTCCACAGGCTATTTTTGGGGAGTGAAAAGGGCCATTTTTCATTTTTTCTCAAGTTTAATGTATTTTTTCATAATAATCATCTAACTTAGAAGGCTTATATCTCTTTAATGCCTTCGAATAACAAGACAGTTTTTGTTTCCTTTTAAAGTTCAATGTAATGCCTTCTTGCTCCATACATTTTCAAATTCTTACTACCTGTTCCACAGGCCGTTTTTGGGGAGTGAAAAAGGATATTTTTCATTTTTTTTCAAAGTTTGAAAGCTTATATCTCTTTAATGCCTTGGAATAACAAGACAGTTTTTGTTTCATTTTAAAGGGCAATGTAACACCTTTTTACTCCATGCATTTGTAAATTTTTACTACCTGTTCCACAGGCCGTTTTTGGGGAGTGAAAAAGGCCAATTTTCATTTTTTCTCAAGTTTAAGCAATTTTTTCATAATGAAAGACTACTGGTATCATCTAATTTTTTTCTGTGCTTCTAGTATCTATAACTGGGTGCAAGAGAAAAAAAAATTAGAACCCCACTGTCAGTCCTTCATATATTTTTTCATGCTTGAAATGACGAAAACGGCACTTTTTGAACCGCGAATTGACACGGGAAAATTTATATTTAGGCTTAACCCAAACCGTTTCTTTTTATGCAAAAATAAAAGTTCATTCTTTTAGCTTCAAAATAAGCCATGTTTAATCCTTCTACCACTTTAAGTGAATTTACCAGAGCTGTTAGAAAAAAGATCAAAAATGCCGAATTTTACTCATCGGCGGAACAAAAAAATGGCTATATCTCGAGAATAAAATTTTTTCGAGAAAAAAATAAAACAGTTTGGAGGTACAGAATATTGGTGCATATTTCCTACCAAGTATGATCAAAATCAAAAATGGTGCGGCACGGCCCATTTGTTGATTTTATATGGAATAACCCCACACTTATGTTACTGGCAGACATTAGGCACATCAACGGCCCATGATTTTTGAGAGCAGTTTCTCAATTTTTTTTCATGGTTTAATATTTTTGGATGTAACGAGACATTATTGCAATGCTGAAAAGTCAAAAACAATTGGTTGCAGAGAAATATTTCTAATTTGATAGGGCCTTTTTTTCAAAGTTGTGGAATAATTATTTTGTATATGGTCGTCTGTCAAAGTGATTGATAACGTTTATTTTATAAATCCCATATAAACTTTATTACATTGGAGATACTGTTATTATTATTATTATTATTATTTGAGAATTATGCTTGTATTTTTCCTTTTAAATACATGTCATGTTACCCCATTGAATTAAAAGGGGATGGCACATTTTTATCATTATATTGGGATACCAACCATTAAATTTGTTTTACTTGGTTGTTCTGAAATATAGAATGTGCTAGTAGTAGAAACCTATTTGTAAGAGTCCCAAGCTTATTTACCGAAAAAATATATGGAGAAAAGTAAAGTCAGTAAATTCACTCTAATGGCAGAAGATACTTAACTCCCTAATACATTGCGTATGATGGTTTCGTAATTCTAATATGTGGCTTTGCTGTATATAAAACAACTGTTTACCACCGTTACTGATTCAATATTTTGATATTTTATTTACTCCATATCACAGAACCATCAAATGCTCCGCAGCTGTGTCTTAAAGAATTGAATACTGATGCTTATTTCATTTACAGAGATTAGAAGAACGTTAATAAATCAAGGGAAGTATTTCTAAATTGAGAAATAGCTTATATATATTCATATAAGGTTCATTCTCAAAGATTCATTCCTTCCATACTTTGTGAATGTTTTGAGACTTATCCATTTTTTAAGGGATTTAAACGCTTTGCAGAATATGGTTAAAAGTAACATTTCTATATTGTATTTTCAAATGTAGTTGATGTGGGTACGAAATGTCAATCTCTTACATGAACAAAATGATTTCGAAGCAAATAAACAATTTGGTTAGATTTCTGTGTTCAAAATATTGAACATTTCAAAACATTGAACAATTTTATGAAAAAAAAAATTAAATTTAAGTTGCATTGAAATAGTTTCGTATAAATATTTTGTCCCCAGTAAGTTTCGTCATGTCCTTACAATGGAAAATTATCCTCTAAAAATCACAGAGAAATAAATTAAAAAAAAACATCAATATTAAAAGGTTCAGCTGTTTACAGCTACCTTTTTACAATGAACATTACGGAGCATTTTTGACTTCAAGGTTTTTGAAAAATTGTATCTTTAATCTAACCAGGTAACGTTTCTTACATGGAGCACCCTTCACTTTCAACCCGATCTTTAAGCAAACATAAATAAATAAATAAAATAAAATAATGCATGAAAACTAAATATATTATTTATGTTTTAAAAATATTTGTACGTGGTTATGTCATAAATCAATTAAGTCTATCAGCTAGAACTAAATTCAAACAAATTTGTCATTTCTTCACTTAAGCATAAAGTAAACTAATGATTATTGTCACATTAAGGGATTAGTTCTTGTATTGCAGATAAGAGTTATCAGTTACAACTTGTCTTTGGTTTAAATACAATTCTTTGTATTTTTCTTATTCCAAACTATTTTTATTTATTATTTTTTTTAATTATTTTCATAATTATTCTAAGTTTAAACTAATAAATATTGATAATGAATAATTAAGAACGTTTAAATTTTTGAAACGATTTCAGTTTTTTATAACTTGTAAGCACTTGACATGTCATATATATTATTAGGGACATTAGGGTGGTCCTTAGCATATAGGCGAACAATTAGTTTGATATTTTAATAAATTTTTCCATTATTATTTTCCTTTTGGGTTACAATAAATATCTAGTAAATTAAAAAGTGATAAGAATAACACGTGCTGTAAAGGGGGTAAAAAATGAAATAAAACAGCCAAATTCTTCAAATTTTGTTATAACAGTTTTTATGCGTATTTCAATTTAAAACAAATCTTTTATAGTAGTATTAACTAAATTAAGGACTGGAATTGCTTTAAAAATGCATACATTATTACAACATACGAGAGTATGCTGTAATAATGTATGCATTTTTTAAACCGCTCGCTGTACCGCTTCAGTAAGCTGTCGCTCATCCTCACTTGGGACTGTTCCGTTTGAATCACCTCGTAATCTGAACTCGGAACTCTCTCCTTAGCTACATACTTTACCAAAAAAATTAAACTATATTTTGATTCATATTTGAAAAAATAGTTTATTATGGGATCTAAAAGTTTACTTTATTATGTAAATAAATTTGAAGAAAAACATACTTATTTTTTTTTAATAACAACCACCACTGCCGCACCATTTAAAATTGTGGAATGACTATTTTATATATATATACAGGGTGTCCACTCCAATCGTGGACCAATAGCTAATTTCTAAACCGTTAGAGATACGCATATAGTTTATTTAGGAAAAAATCTCCAAATTATGAAAGGAATTTTGGGTCTATTCAATGTTTTTCAAAAAATCAAATTTTGAAAGAGTTACGAAATTTAAATTTTTATACAGCCCCCCAGTCCTATCACTCATATTTAGTAAAACATTCTTGACACTGTAACGTTTAAAACTAAAAAAAATCACTCCTCTACCACAAAAATTGACCGAGTTATGACGTTTTGAAAAATCAAGATTTTGCATTATTTCATGACGTCATCGAGAGATCACTTAAGGGACCGTATGCGAAATCCTTCAAAATCTTGATTTTTCAAAACGTCATAACTCGGTCAATTTTTGTGGTAGAAGAGTGATTTTTTTTAGTTTTAAACGTTACAGTGTCAAGAATGTTTTACTAAATATGATTGATAGGACTGGGGGGCTGTATAAAAATTTAAATTTCGTAACTCTTTCAAAATTTGATTTTTTGAAAAACATTGAATGGACCCAAAATTCCTTTCGTAATTTGGAGATTTTTTCCTAAATAAACTCTATGCTTATCTCTAACGGTTTAGAAATTAGCTATTGGTCCACGATTGGAGAGGACACCCTGTATATATATATATATATATATATATATATATATATATATATATATATATATATATATATACATATACAGCAAAAAATATTGTTTCATAGCTTTAAAATGATTTGGAAGAATGTTTTTTAAGTAAAACATTGTGCTTCAAGAAGTGTTTTGGGCTATGAAATTAAACTTGTCTTCTGTTGTTGACCCTGTAGTGAGCTTTCTACACTAATACGAGCTTCAGCCTGTATTCCGTCACAGTTCTAACTCCATGAGCATTTCCAGTACTGAGTTTCTTCACTGCTTAATTGGGAACCACACGAATGGTGTAATAAGGAAAAAAAAGTTAAAATGGCTAGCAATAGAAAAAGATCATGCTAAGATATTTATTTATATAAACTGTTGAAACCTACCGACATTTTAAAAAGCGTCACCAAATTTGAAGACTTTGCCGATAAATTGAAGTTACCATTCGCATTAACTGTCTGCATCAGCAAAGCGTGTGAAATATTTCTACTGTTTCTCATGGAAACTCGCTAAATTTGGCAACTTTTCGTAAAATTTTGGTGAACTTTATCGGGACTAAATATTTATTTCACGAAGACACGAGGATCAATAATTTTATGCGTCGAAAAAAGTGTGCTCTATTGATTGTTACTAGTTTATAATTTTTTCATTATTACACTGTCTTATCGTTTCCTAATCTAACTTAAATAGGCAAAATAAGCTTGTCGAGAAAAATTGCATAATTAGTCAATAAAAAACATTCAAAAATGTAAAAATATTTCTCAGTATACTAAAAAAATTGAAAATGGTACGCAGAACTCTTCCCAAAAAAGCAGCACTCTTTCCAAAAAGGTTTTTCACCCCTGCCATATACCCATCGCAGCAACTCTTGTCTTTGTCTGAGGTACCCAAGGGTGCCGTTGGACATAGTTTTGGAACCCCTTCTCTTCTGGTTTCGCAGCAAATTGCAGCCATTAAGCAAAATTAATGCCTTAAGTTGAGTCTTCTTTTTGAGGAGTCGATATAGAGCCTTATCTGACTCATGACATACTGCACATTAAAATCTCCTATTAATGCAGAGAATAGTCCTAAATTCTCCTAATCAACTAAGCCAGTATTATGAGATACTTGCGAAAGGACATTTGCTCGTCTCTTTCTAAACAATGGGAAAGAAGTGCGACGAGCAAACGTTCTTACTTTCTTTTTATTTCCCCGAGATTCTTAGAACTGCAAAGATTCATCTAAAAAGCCTTAAACTGGATAAAAATTGAAGGCTCTCTGTGTGAGAAGATTACTAATTTCTTTTGCTCATTTTAATTAACTTGATTTGTGTTTTGCAATTTTTTCATCCCCAGTTACAGAAATGTCTCCAGTTTTTTGAGTTATAAATAAATGTAACGTATGGCACTATCTGCGCATCTTCTTACTTCAGTAAAACGCACTGATCTGGTGTATACGAAAATAATAATTTTTAGTTTTTAATGAAACTTATTTCTTAGAATTGTCAGAGTTTTTTTTTTTTTCGTTTCTGTAATCAGAAAATATATCAGAACATGCTATTTGTTTCAAAGTACTTATTTGCGGACCTGTGTAAAAAGCAACTATTTCTTCTAAAAATTTGAGCATAACGCCTGTAATAAATCGATTTTACTTTCCATAAAAAAGTCTTCCGTTTGATAACTTATTATTCTTTGCAGAAGTATTTCTTTGAATCTAATTTTAAGAGATACTTTTCCTTATATTGATCTGCGTAATTATTTTCCAAACAGGTCCAGACTTTTGGGGTTTGTTGAACCTAGAGTGGAGTTTATGCAGCAAAGGAAGGAGACAGTCACCAGTAAATGTAGATCCAGCGGGATTACTATTTGATCCTAGTCTGCGGCCTCTTCACGTTGACAAAATAAGGGTAAGGAATACCCTTTTGTTTCATTTAGGATGTACAAAAGCAAAAATTACTTTTATATTCATCTTTTGTTTCTCAGTAGGTTATAAGTACTAGTTATTAAAAGTATTAAAAGAAAAACAAATCATAAATTTATGCTGACACGAACAGAAATGGGGCAGAAAGAGAGTTTTAATAACTACTAATTTAAATTTTAACCGTGTAATTGATAGTTGTGAATATGTTCACCGGCTTCAAATTTTTAATTAGATCTTGACATGCATCTTCTTTCAAGAATAAACCCAAATTAACTTTTTTTTCACGGAGATGTTCCCACACTATTCAGAACAAAAAGAAAGCCTTTGGAAATAAAATTTTAAGTAATCTGTACCCTGAGTAAATGAAAAAATAGTTAAAAAATACTCTGGGATCACCTGTTTACACAATAACTGCCTAAGACCACAGTTGACTTAAAAACAAAGTAAATGCTGTCTTTTAGCACTCTTTGAGAGAACAAGTGGTGCACGTCAATACAATTAGATTTTGAGTAAATGAATGGTTAGTAGCGATTTCTGATCATAAGCTACTACTGCTCTGTTTCACGACAAGCAAAGGGCACTAATCTTGTACCACTTTCGCAAGAAGGAGACTAATTTTTAAAGGTGTAAAAAAACGTATATTTAAGACAATTGCCTTGTACCACTTTTGACCTCAATGACTCAATGTTTCTTTTTATCAATTTTCAAGGATTAGATTTTGAGCTAAGGGATTCCCTTTTTTTCCCTTGATACCTGAATAATTTCTGTATAGAAATTCATAAAATTAAATAAATATACATCTAAATTTTAATTCATAAATTTGATACTAAATTTTTTTGTCATTAAACTACACTGGCGGAAAAAAAAATCCCAACACCAAGAAAAAATTACTGTAGAGTAATGAAATTTGGGTAATGCAATTGTCCAGTTAACATGTTTAATTGAATAAATGTACAAGCTCACTGGCTAATTTAAGCTCAAGAAAATGCTGTGCAAATGAGAAATTATGTTAATTTAATAGAGGGTGTAACCTCCAGAATTTTGAAGGCAAGTCTGCAAGCGTGCATGCATTGTGTCATACAGGTGCCGAATGTCACTTTGTGGTGTGGAGTGCCATGCTTGTTGTACTTGTTGTGTCAATACTAGGACCGTCATTGCTGACTGTGGATGATGCTCGAGGTGACGTCCAATGATATCCCAGCTGTTATCAATTGGAGACAGACCTGGTGATTTTGCAGGTCATGGTAACATGTCAGCACTCTGTAGAGCACATTGCGTTACAGCAGCGATGTGAGGGCGAGCATTGTCCTGTTGGAAAACTCCCCCTTGAATGTTACTCATGAAGGGCTGTACTACTGGTTAAATTACCAGACTGACGACAAATTTTCAGTCAGTGAGTTTGGGATAACTACAAGAATGCCTCTGCTGTCGCAGGAAATTGCTCCAGAGACCATGACTCCAGGTGTGGGTCCCGTGTGTCTAGGCCGTAGACTGCTTGGATGCAGGCTGTCCCCTGGCCTCCTTCTGACCAATATACAGCCACCACTGGCACTAAGGCAGAATGTGTTTTCATCAAAAATTAAAACAGATCTCCACTCCGACCTCCAGCGAGCTCTGTCTTGGCACCACAGCCGTCAGAAACGGCAATGGTTTGCAGTCAATGGAATACCGGCTACAGGCTGCCTGGCTCGGAGCTGTCCTTGAAGTAAACAGTGTCTTACCGTTCCTTGGGTCATGATGGTACCAACTGCAGCTCGAATGTCAGCCGCAGATGCAGTACGATGCGCCACAGCCGAAAGCAAGATTCGGCGATCTTCCTTCTCAGTCGTGCCACGTGGCAGCTCGGAACTCGATCTTCTTGAGGTAGTACCATCCCTTGACCATAGCTTCCAATAATCATGCATGGTGGAAACATTTCCCCCCAAGTCTTTCTGCGATATCGCGAAATGAAAATCCACCTTCTCGTAGCCAAATTGTACGACCTCGTTCAAACTCGGTAAGCTGTTGATAATGGCTTCTTCGTCTTCTTAAAGGCATTCCTGACCAACATGAACGCAATTCGTCAACTTTTACGGAAAAATAATACTCAAGAGCTTTACAACACGCTTTTAAAACAAGCCTTATTTGCATGTTCTGAGCGACGCCAGCTGCGCCATACTTATGCGCGGAGCGCGAAATTTCAATCGATGTCATCTTTCAGTTGTATAAACACGCCTACCAAATTTCGTTTCTTTAACACAAGTCTTTCTTGGTGTTGGGATTTTTTTTTTCCGCCAGTGTAGTTTAACATATTGACACTAAAGCATTCCAATTGAACTGGGAAAAAGCCTTATTCTTGTGAAAAGGTTGGTAGATATTCGAAGTTGCAATACTTTTGGCTAGTAGTGTAAATGCATATAACGTGTTTTTTTTAAGACCCTTTTAATCCCTAAATTATCGAAATAATAATAATATATATATATATATATATATATATATATATATATATATATATATATATATATATATATACACTTTTGCTAAGTTATACCCTTTTAATTATAAATGGGTATATATTTTAAACCAAAGTCCAACGAGACATGCGTTTTGATGAAATGATACGCTGTAGGCAGTGAAAGTCGAAGATCAAACAACTTCTTACCAGCTCTAACCACATCACTTAAGTAAATTAAAGATGGAAACCAACACCTTTTAAGTCAAGTCGCCCAGTGATTCATCCCTAGAGCGCTTGATTTAACTTTTAGATTAGTAATATTTACTGGCGAGGGAATGAGGAATGGTGGAAAAGCAGAATGAAAGCAGCGTTTTTCCTTGCCAGCGATATACTACTTTTATGTGTTGCAAAAGTGCTTTCAAGCGGAAATTCGGTAGATTGCGATTTCTCGGGGACGGAAACGCTGGTCAGGTTTTGAATTTCGACGTGAGCGCCAGAAAATTGCGCATAGAAATGATCGAAAATTTTATCGAGCGAGAGTTACTCTCTTCAGTGGTGAGAAGAAAATGCAATCTCCGTCGGAAAACGGAATTTGCGACTTGCTCTTATATTCCCGATTTCATTTTTTATATATATATATTTTCAATCGATACCTTTTCCCCTCTTTTGGTAGCTGGACTTAATCCCGTATGTAACTGTAAGCCAAAAATTGATACGTCAACAATTTGTCGAAAGCGTGTTTACGTCACAAAAGCCTATATTTCCTGACATTATTACGATATTTCGCAGGGAGAGCTGCTAGGATTGGAGCACTTTCCTTTTTTTAAGTATAGAGTATTCCCATCCTGTGTCCTTCGTCGTTGGTCTTATTTCATGATTAAATTCTGATTCAGGAGATAATGTGCAAAATATGCTCCCTCGGGAACTTTTTAAATGTGAATAGCATCTTTCTGCCACTTTCAAATGTGTTAGTTCTGGCATCCGGTTTGTGCTGAAATATTATCTCCGTAAAGGAGACCCTTAAAGGAAAAATTTCCTATTGTCGGAGTTCGACTTTTTAAAACTTCTTTTTACAAACTCTATATATTTCCAAGTCCAAGTAGTACAACTTTCAAAGAGAGCTTGTTTGGCGTGTGTGTATAAAGAAAAGTTTACTATGTGACAAAGAATAGAATAAGTTTGGAGCAATGCAGTTTTTCCCCTATGAGTCACAACTTTATTGTTTAAAATTCTAAAGTAATAATAAATACGTCCATAAAAATGAGTAAGGGAATAAATTATTATAGTAGAAACTAAGTACATTGAGGGCAAAACAAAACCCAAATGAAATAATTATTTTCGTCCTGGACAATTTATTGACATAAAAGGGACTAAACTCACTGTTTTAGTTGATTAACCTAAAATAATTCCCTTATGATTGTATGCTGATAATTTTTGAAAAAAGTATTCCAAAGATTTCTTTTTTTTTCTACTACAGTCAATAATAAATGAAAGAGCGAAGTTATACAAGTGGTTTCGTTATATTAAGTCCACACAGAAGTCAGATTAGCTGCGTTTTTATAATAATCTATAACGACTGCTAGTGATTTTGCTTATTTGCCTCAAATCAAATAAATTAGAAATAAACTACTTTTGGCTCTTATTTTCTTAAATTATGCATTATAAACTATATAAGTCCATTTTTGATCTTTGTTTATCTGTGCTTTATGTTACTCGAATGAACAAAGAACCACTTATTTCTATTAGATTGTTACTGATCATTTAACCAAATTTGTTTATAATGTCGGTGATCTTTTAATACTTTAATAATGTTAGTACACTCAAGATATAAATTCAGTTTTTTTGACTAGTTATTTAAAAGCAATTTAATGCGTATAACTCTCCTCTTTCCAATAACTTTCGTTATAAAGATTGGGTCAAAATTGTTCAGATAATATGAGCTTTAAATAGACGTATCCCACTAATATAAACAACATGTTCCTAACCTTCCGTCCAAAAACCACAATAGTACTTAGAAGGCTCCTCGAGAAGAAAATAGAGTCCCTTAACAAATGGATCTCATTATCTTTATCCGCCATGACTCTAGAGTTCACGTGACGTCATTAATCTGAGTTATGTGGTTACACAATCGTGCTCTTCTTTTTCCATTACCTAGAAGATAAAAATCAATAATTTCAGATTGATCTTCGACGATCTTTTTTTTTATTTTTATTTTTTAGAATTATCAATAAAAACAGTAGCAGACTTAAGTGAATCGACCATGGCCAAAAGATAATGAAGTTCAAAACCTTAAGATTTTTGAGTCCACTCTTCTAATTGAGGTTGTTTGGGGACCGAAAATGCAAAAGTGCTTTATATTATTCCAATAAATCAGTTTAATTCCAAAGGAAAATGGTTACATGATGCACTTCTATTCATTTGGGCAATAACTTTTCTACTAAATATGTCTCTTAGAAAAATATAATTGCATACTTCAAACATTGTTTTTATTGTTCTGCAAATTTACTTTAAAATTCTGCGATGAATTCTTACATTAAAATTACAGCTAACATAACAATACCAATCAATTATATTTTTAGCCGAGTCTTTCACAGATTTTTATAAAGACTATTTGAAATCCGAACACAATGTAGTTGAATCTCTACCTTTGAATATGATTTGCAGGTGAAAGCTTCCATCATACCAGCATTAATGCGATATTTCACTCAGGATTGATTTATTTTTTATGATTGAAATTGCATTTTATAGGTTATTTTTTAGATTATCAATTTCAGTGGAACTATAATAAAAATACAGCTTTTCTGAACGCTAAATTTTTGACATTGTGAGAAAAGCCTTTGAAATTTGACATTATGTTTCTTCAATTAAAAATGTAATGTTTTTAATTTGATGTTATGCTTTAAATTTGAAATACCATGTAACAAACAGTGGTACAGTGATATAAAACATCATAAAGCAAATGAAATTTCAGAATTTTTTAATATATCTTAAAAGCACGCAATACTGTATCCGCTTGTGAAATTGTTCTAAACATAAATTAAAAATTTAAACATTCGAAGCATTTAATATTCTTCGTTGTCCAGTTCGATTATCTACACAGAATGGATAATACTGTATTTTCAAGGTTATACATTGAAGACACACTACCGTACAGTTCGTATATTTAATTTCGTAAAATTTAACGCTAACAATCCTAATCAGAAAATAATTTCCGTTCTACTAATTACTTAGTTTTTAAATGTGTACTTAAATCTTTGTAAAAATGAATTTAGACAGTACATAGTAGATGCATCAATCACAGAACCCCACTTTAAAAGTGTTTCTTGACAGAAAAAGTTAAAAAAGAAGTATCAAAAAATGTTTCTTTAGTCAGGTGTACGAAAATGCCAACTAGCAGTTTCTGCGCTTGCTCAGTAGTTAAACAGCTATTTATGATTTTCCGATACGCTGATTAATTTGCATAAGAAAAAGGAGTTTAATTTCGAAATTTTAAATTTTTCCTAACTGTAGCAATAACAGTAAGATCTAGGTTGTTTGAAATCATCACAATCAACTAACACACATAGATTCAAAGAACCATGTCAGAAATTTTAGTTCGATTGATTGAGTGGTGAGACTACAAATGTTTGAAGTATAAAGGACATTATTTTTGGACCACCCTATAGATGAAAATTATTTAGGTGTAAAAGATGAAAATATGCTGACCTACTGAAAACACTTTACTTGTGATTTTCACATAAAAAAAGTTTCGATTTTTTTTCTTATCGTTATTCTTAAAATGCATTTTGTCTGTCACTAGTAGGTATCATTTTAGACATCCGTTTTAACTTCTAAATTTTAACGAAATATCCTCCGAATCTATTCTGGCACTGTTTTAAAACTATTATATACGTTGTCTTCCTACTAATTATTTTCAATGTTAGTTTTAAAGAGACACAAATAGTATGCCATAGAAAATGAGATATTTTGACCTGAAACTGACCGCGATCAAAGTTTTATCTTAAAATAAAAGCTTCAAAAATGAAATGAACATTTCTTAATGCCAAAAAAATTGTTCAATGAATGTTTTGAAGAACAATCACAATTAAGACAAAAAGGTCTGCTTCTTCGAATACTGATTATTTGTTTTTGCAATGTGCAACAAATTAATAATAATAATGATTAGATTTTATTTTGCCCCGACAAGTGAACAAATTTTTTTCTGCTTTCGTGTAAAATATCAAAAATAAATTTTAAGTAAAATCGGAAATAATAATTAAGTTTTATGCGATAATATTTGTTTTGTTGATATTTTAAACACATATTTCTGGTTTAAAATTTTCTGAGGCTTCGTTCTTAAGAAATATTCATTAGACTTGTTTTTATAAGGAGGACAAAACATACCTTAGTTGACACTTTATCAAACAAATAAGAAGCGATGTGTGCTGGTAATTGTTTAAAAAAATCACGCTTAACTATAATAAAATGAGAAAATTCATGTTACCTTTCTTTCTTACCTTCTTTCCGTCTTCTGTTAATAATAAGAATCGTAAACTGCCATAATAATAGGCAAAAAATTTTGTTGCCTCAGTCATAAATTAAGCAAAAAGTAAACCCATAAAAACGAATGTCTGAAAGCATACTAGTAATATTTGCAATGTAAATATCTCCACTACCACAAAGCACCGAAACCTTATGTTTTGCGTTCATAAAATATGCTTACTTTAAATATAATTCTCTATTTCTCTCAAGTTATTGCCCAGAACATTTTTACAGCTTATTACACTTAATGGCTGGAACATAAATTTTATGCTTCCTCTTGGTTTACTCGCGAAGAGATTTTATTTTTAATAGCTTCTATACTTATAAGTAAAGAAAGAACTTTCTCAAAAAAGGAATAAGACATTCTATATATTCCGGAGGGAGAAATACGTGTTTTTTAGCCTTGAATGTAATTAGCTCATATTCATTTTAATTAGTATACCTCTCTGTTAAATTTAATAAAATCGTAATATACTCTGTTTAGCAAGAGAAAATGAATATATGTTTGAAAAATGAATACTCTTAGCAGTACTCATAAATATCTCATTTGTGAAACCTGCAGCAAAGGTAGCTTTGTAAAACAGCACAATTAAATTTGTTATTAAAGTTCTTTACTTCAGTTTAGTTTTAGCTTAATTTGAATGTATTTTTTAATCACAGTACAAACTTTACAATGTATTTCATTGAACTTGAAATAAGTTATACTTTCTGCAATAAAAGAGATTAAGTTCTTAAGAGGAAACATTTTTTTAGAAATGTATTATTACAAACATCTATTTTTCGTAATGCTTCATATCTTCTTGTTTGCTCTTTAACAGAAAAAAAAGTAAGTTAGCATTTATTTAAAGCATTTCAACATTTTTTTTAATAGCACTAGTCTTCAGATTTTTTTTTAATTTTAATTTTATTTCATTTCATTTGCTTTTCAAGCCCCCCCCCTCCTCTATTTTTATATAACATGAATTTTAGCTAATTACTTTACATTTCGTAACTTTCGAACTTGATAACTTTCTCCCAGACATGAAATAAATGTTTTCTGGTTAATTTTCACAATTCTTTAATACATAGACTGAAAATATTAGGACCAACGTGCACATATGCAACTTAAAAAAAAAAGAAATGTCTCTGAACAATAATTAAACAAAATGTATGAAAAAAAAAACACGCAGCTGCATTTAACATAAAGAACATAAACCGATTCAGTTCAGTTAGCTTATACCATGTAAAAGGGTGTCGATTGGACGGACCAGATACCAACCTGTATCCATTCTAGTAAACCGTACTATTTAGAGTCTCATTTCTTGTATTAACGACATGTTTTAAATGATAATTGTGTTTTTAATATGGAAAAACTATGATTGGATATTTGAAATCAGCGGCAAAACTATCTAGGAAATACCACAAACGTTTTATAATCAAATATATTTGCTTACCACTGCATTCAAAAAAAAAAAAAAAAACAAATGTTGATAGAATAAAAAACAACTCGCTCTCTCTATCTGCAGGATTGTAAAGGCGTGGACGTTTTTTACATCAAGTACGTAAATTTATGCCGCATTTTTTTGTTATTAAAAAAAAATATAAATAGCCAACTATGAAACCAAAAAAAAAATTATTTAATAGTAATAATAAGCTAAATAAAGTTATTACAATGTAACTTACCGTAGGAAAAATAAGACTTTTCAAATCGTATGTTAAAATATTTATAAACAGAGTTAGTAAACGAGTTCCTTAGTAAAAAAGGAAAACAAGGCTTTAGACGGCATAGTTGAGTTATATATTTAAAAAAATAAAAGGGGAAAAATACTAATTGAAAATGCAGTGAAGCATTTGATGAAAATGTCTAACTTTCCGTCGAAGAGTTATAAACAGCTATGCTTACGTTACACTGTTATGGTTTCAAACGCTGTATATATATATATTGTAGAAAGTACTGTTGCAGTGTATTTTGTAGAGTAACGATTTGTTTTGTGCTAGTTTTTCTGAGTACCAATTCAGAATTGACGCCTCATACAGTTTCATTCATCTTTTTCCGCCCAGATACTATATTTGTTGTAACTATGCATGCATGGAACGTATTAATAATTGTGAAAACTGCAGGTCAATAATTTAAGTTTTAAAGCAAAGATAATATAAATTAGTAAAAAGGTAAATTAAAGATTATGCAGCGTAAACCCGTAAGAGTTCATTGAAATATTTTAATGATTTTAGATACGTAGTGAGATATGGTAAAACATTCTTTCACTATCTTTAACTCTGTTTTAGGTTATTGAAATTGAACTCTATGAAAAATATATACTGTATCTAAAAAAAAATATTTAAGCACTGGTATGTTAGCAGTTTTTCAAACGTTTCATTTAACAAAAACTTTTAAATCATTCGTTTTCAACCATTAATAGTAGTAAAATTCACAAGTACTTTTGATGAAAAAAAAATGTCTACTTATCAACTAGCTTATATATACTAAGGTGAAAATGACAGCCAAAAATTATAAGGTACGTATAAAATCAAAGAATACATTAATATACTACGAAAAGGGATTGTCATTTTAAGGGGTGCATAACTGCTCCTTTTAAAGTCAAATCCAATTAAAATTCATATGCAGTTTTTCCTTTAAAAACCTGCAATAAATGAGTTAACGAATTTAAATGCTGTAGAATAAATGTTGTTCAGAGTGCAAGGTGAGAAAACCAGGTATTTGCTTAAAAAGGCTTAAGTTCAAAACATTTATCCAATTTATAATTAGTTTTCATCAACAAATAATTTCTTTTGAGATGCTTTTTTTAACTGCATATAATTTGTGATTATCGCTTTTTACTTGGAAACTTAGGGAAAGTCATTCGTTCACTAAACTTTATGAGACTTTACTCATAAAGCCCATCCTATCTGTGTAAAGTGTACCAGCGACGGACACTCTCAATTTACTCTGCAATGTATTACAAAAACGTCAGTAACTGAAATATAAAACACTACTAGAGCTTGAATATCTTCTTTGTATAACTTCGGAGCCTGAATTGTGAGATTAATGTAATGAAATTGCGTTTGAACTGTGAATTTTTGCTCTGCGTCATGTAAATTACAATCAGAATAACTTGTTTTATTATCATTCGTGTTCTTTTCAAATCTGTAAAAGAGAATCTGAAAACCATATGGGGTATCATATGGGTATGGGTAGGGGTATCACGGGGTAGTGGGGCGAATAAAGTTTGGTGTTTTCGGAGACAGAGAGAAATTATAAGTGAGTGGGTATAAGTAGAACTAGATCAACCTATATTACGAATGTTAGTGCGTGAAGTCTAACCTGCGTGGTTTTTTGATCATGTATTATACCGTCTGGTGATGATTTAACCAAAAAAAGCATAACTAATTGTCTACATTAGATAGTAAGCATATGATTAGAGTACGTTTAATTGCCTTTATTTTTGCGTAGTTAAACGTTTATTTGCCATATTTTTCGAGGAATCGAAGCCAACTAAGTTGTACCATGTCCCTGAGCAGAGTTGGGTACTTCATCTTTCTAATAAAAAGACTAAGAAGCCCGGTTTAATGAGTCCAGTTCCACTGGGTACTCATGGTTGGAAAGTGACAAAAGAGCCTCGTCATTTAATATTTTACCTGAAATTCTCATGCCTAATCCAAAAAGTCTGGAAAACGTGAAAACGACGAATGGGAAATAGATTAAGTTTGCTGTCTTGGGCAGATTCTCCATCCAAAAAAGACTGTGCAGCCTCTGGTGAAACTACTCAAGATAAATCATAAACTAAAACATAAAATAAATTCCCGAATAAAGATTAAGAAGTGGTTGAAGGAAAAACCCCTAAACTAAATATTTTTGTTAAGATTGCCCTTGCAGTTCGTTGTATTTAAAGTCTGCTGAAAATTGGGTCACTTGTTGAATAAACAAAGCTAGGTACGCAATCCGCATGCAAAACTGTGTGGAGAAGATGACAAGGCAGTTCCAGTGAGTGAATTTTGTTAATAATATTAACAGACGGTCACAAACAAGTAAAAAGTTAAATAAATTTGGAGCAAATCTCTAGAGCAAACTAATTGTTTTTTCGTTTCATTTCTTTTGCATATTCTACAATTATGTTGTTTACCAGGTCGTTCTATACCATTCCCTGTATAGAACAGGGTAAATGACATGTCGATATGTTTTTGCAAACAACAACATAATTCTCTGTTTTTTTCTTTTTCCTACTATACCATAGCAATTTTGTGATTAATAAATTACAATATGTTCAGAGAAACATTTGCAACTTTCTAAGTTAGCTCTTTTGTGTTTTTAAGCATGTTTTATGTGTAGCAAATCGTCCGCCTCGGATAATCTATAAATTTTTAGACACTATTATTTTCTTGAACATTTGTCGCATAAAATTAATGGGAAAATGTATAATCGTGTCTAAAAAATGCGCAATGTATTCCACCTCTTTCAAATGCATCTCATCGACTTATACGTTATATACGATCAAAACTTAGTACAATTTTACCAACTGACATTAATCTTACGTTGCAATATTGAATGATTTTTAATCATTTTTCTCAAGCTGTCCTATATTCATTGTACATTAAAATATTTTTTTCTCGATACCTTTTTAATAGTTTTGTTGCACAACATAAGTTAAAATAATGATTTAAATAGCAATAATAAATGCAGTAATCTTATATTATTTCTTAGGTCAACGGAGTCATTACCAACACTGGTCATGGAGTTATATTCAGGACGACTCCACAAACCCACGCCGAAATTCTGAATATAACTGGTGGGCCTCTATCCTACAAGTACCGCTTCAGCGAGATTCATATCCACTTTGCTAGATCTGATGAAAAAGGATCAGAACACTTAATCTCCGGCTATCAATTTCCTGCAGAGGTAAGCTTAATTCAGAATTAGTGCACTTAAGCTCCTGCTGTCTTATCACATTCTGGAAAATCACGAAGAAAGTTTCCTAACCTTTTTCTTAGAATTGGGCTATTCTAATTTATATTTAAATTTTACGCTCTGAATCTGGCTAAAGTGAAGAATTTTAACAAATGCATAGCATGAAATTAATTAAGAATTTAGTGTATATTTACAATGGCATTTTTAAATAATAATATTTTCTGAGCAATAACTAATTAAGTAAATTGAGTATATTGCAATATAAGTACATAATTGCATATTTTACTGTAATTTAAAATTGGTAATATCTAACCCAATTCAGTGAAAAACTGCATGCGTCATAAATGTATTAAAATAATTTTTTTTAACTTGTTTCTACAAGATAAAAGTATCTATTTTAAAAAATATATTTTTTAATCATTAACCACGCAGGGAAAGCATGTTATTAGATTAATACTGAATTTTAAAATCTGGCCGTTATGTTCCATTTGTAACAAAAAAAGTCAGTTAAGAAACAAAGTATAATTTTGATTACCCTCTGATAGTTAGAAGAAAATATCCTCTGAAAGATAACATCAATATTTTAGAAAGGTAGCTTAAGGTTTGGCTTATGAAGCGATGTAAGCAAACATCGCGGAGTTTAAAAGCGAAAATTCATGTAGTATTCACAATGGTGTTAAATTTCTAATAAGAGAGGTGAGAGAGCCATACAGTTTTAGAAATTAATTTTATACTTAAATAGTTTAAATTCTGTCAAAACATTTAAAGCCTCTCATAAAACTGAAACGAAGGAAAGGAAGTAAGCTCTTGTAAGCACTCCAGCCAATTCAAGCTTGTTCCACAGAATATGCGGGCTGTAAACAATTACCACATGTGGTATTGCAGTTTTGTTAAGATTTTTCCCTTTTTACCACATAGTCAACATATTATATAGCCTGATACGTAATGCCCTTAACAGCAGATTAAGTATTTTATTGACATTCTTGTCATTCATGTAAACTCTGCTAAAACTAGACAATTAGACTTTGAATGAAATATGCTTGAACTTAAAAATGAAAACAACTTAAACAACTTATGAGCAAATATTTAGAAAAGTGCCAATTTGAGTCCCAAGTGAATTTTCACTAGTATTTCAATAACTAGTTAAAAAAAATAATTTTCCCCAGAAAGAAGATAAGGTTCTGCTTTCATTTCATCTAATAACATCAGAAAAAAATTTTTTTTTTCTTGAGAAAATATTGTTTTTATACATCAAAAATCAGATCGGTAACGTGTCCCCAGTAGCAAAGCTTAGCATGCAAACAGGTCATGCGCACTTTCTAACTTCCCAAAAAAAAACGCACTTGCACAAAAAACGATTCATTTTTACCCCTTTGTTAATATTTTACTTCATTTTTATTTTAATCGATTCCTGATTTTCTAGCCGATGCGAAATAAGCGTGTCCCAAGTTCCGCCGTCAGAGTGGTAACAATAACTTCCGATCTATGTTTAGGCTGACAAAATCATTTCCTGCACCTATACCACGTGATACTGTGTACCTGGTGGGATGTTTTATCGAATCGTAATTAAAAATTTGCATTTCTGCATCTAAAATTGTAGGTAAGATTTTTTAAAGTGATTTTATAAAATGTGTGTCATTTGAGTCATCAGATCGTTAACACGCTCTAAAATGCGCAGTTTTTATTATTTTAAAAATTATTTTATATATACCTATAGTCCTTTATTACAAGTGAAAAAACCACGTGTTTGATTTTGGTTTAGTGCGATCGACTCGGAAATAAAAAAAAAACTTTGTCAGTTTGTCAGATCGGTAACAGTCAGAGCGGTAACATTGAAAAACAGCGAATATGTTACAGAACTAACTCACACGTTTCAGAATTATAAAAAGCAAAAATCATAGGTTTTAGCCATATACATTGAATATTTTTGTTCTTAAAAAATGAAAAGCAATGAGTTTTAGTACAATTGCTTCATTTGTGGTTTGTATGACCTAACAATAGAAGTTAGTAAAATAAGAAAAATTGACACTGCAGAAATTAAGTTAATTAATTATTATTATTTATTTTTTTATTTTTTGATGCTTCAATTTCTCATAATTTCGCTAAATAACTAGATAAAACTAGCATGCTAAATTTGAATTTCTGATCAGAAATTAAATTTCCTGCAACTAATTAAAGAAAAGTAAGCAGCAGAGTTGTGTGTTGAAAAAGTTGAAGTTGTAAGTTGTGTGTTGTTTCAAAACAAAACACATGTTTTATTAGCTTGGATTTGGTAATCTCATAATTTATTTTATCTAAAAACCTTATCTCGCTCATTTTTATTTCCAAGAAATGCTTTTTTATAATGAAATTTGATTTTTTAGCCTAATATATATATTTTAATATAATTATCTTAATTCTATGTTAAAATTGCAAGGAAATGATATCATATTTAGAGATGCTAACGAAGACTGAAAGCATAAACTCAAATATGTAGCTCATATTAACATCAGATCTGTAACATTCATCAGATCTGTAACGGCTTAAAAGTGAGTAATCTAAGGAGGGGGTAAATAACTTCCTTGACCTCCCCCCTTTTATTTTCTTGCATTTAGACCCAATTCAGACGGAAATCCAATATTAGTTTTTTTCTGCAAAAATTTTTTTTTTCAGAAAACTCCAACTTTAAATTGGCACTTTTCTAAATATTGGCTCTTATCTATAATATGAAAATTATTTATTTTTAGTTTTTACTTATGTTTTCTAGAAAACTTTTAATTTCCAGCTGGTTTAAACGTATTATTTTTACGAACTAAAATGCCGTCTTAAAAATGAATTAAAAAAAAAAAAAAACTTTTAATTTAAAATAGGACGAAATAAAGCCTACGTTTAGTATGATGAAATCACAATGCAAAAAAAACGTAAAAGCCTTTGAAAAAGTATAAGACAAAAAATGTTTGCAACAGTGAACAGAAATAAAATTTGATAAATCAGATAACTTCATACTAGGACTGATATAAAAGGAAAACTCGGATAGCGAAAGACTTTGAGGGGTAATAAAAATAGTGTCGCGAAAAATCTTTCCGACACTTGTAGTGTGGTGAATTACACTGTCATTACCTATAGTTACTTGTAAATTTTCCTCACGATTCTGAGCGATATCGTAGAAATAAGTGTTTGGAGTAGTTTTAGCTGTGGCCACATTCCAGTGCTCTACTATTACGTTACATTTCGAAACGGAGATAATAGCATCGACTGACACGGAATCCCTTAGAAGTCTGATTTTTAGTTTCCATTATTGTGTTTACGACTATGACTTGCGTATTTCATTGAATACTAAATTCATGTTCTTGTCACGGTTGCCATTATTATGTTGGAAATAGTTCTTACAGCACTTGGATATTTTATGTGACAATCCAGATCTTAAGATTAGTGGAGGCATGGGCATTTTTTATTCGTCCGACTTTTGACTGGAAATTTAAAGTTGCTTAGATGGTATGAAATGCTATTGATATCGTGTCTCGTTATATGGGGAAAATGGGGGTTATTGAAATTTCAATGCCCCTCAAGGAAACGGGAGAACAAATTGCACAAGTATTTATCGATCGAAAGCAGAAATTGCAAAACGGAAAAAGCGTCAAAATATTAATAGTTACTAATATGTATTCAGTATCTAACATGTTTTTAAGAAGGTTTGCTATAACTTTGTGTAACATTTACCTATTACGTAGTGTAAAAGTCAACTGCAAAATTAGGTAAAAAGAACTAGGGTTTTTTATTTTAATCATTCAAAAACAGTTTCAAATTATGTTTAATATCTTTCCCTAACCGGAAGTCACAAATACTAAATTAAATACTTGAAAATCATAATACTCAACATTAAATGTATAAAAACACTATTGTAAGAATAAACTCTCAGATTTTCGTCTCAACAGCGGAAATATATTAGTTGTAGCAAAATAAAAATTAAGTCACTATATTAATTAAAATATCTATATTTGACAATTAAATGCATTAGTTCAATTATACTGAATGCACTTTCACCAATTTATTTTCATCCTTAAACTTTGGAAAATAAAATAAATTGAAGCAGGGAATATATTAAACCTCAAATAGCAACAATAAATTATTGCTTAGTGTGCCGTTTTTTTCCATTTACATTTGTAGCGTAATATTTGTGCATTCGTATAGTTGTTATATTTGTTCAGACAGAACAATCGAGCTTTATGTTGACGAAAAGTAAACAATTTGTATTCTGTCTACGTTTAGCACTTGGCAATTGTTTGCAGCTATTCTTTAGTATTAAAAAGAACGTACTTAATAGTTAGCCCGTATCTGATGAAAATAAGACATCGAAACTCAAAATAATTGTTATCAATAAAATTAAAAATGTGTTTAATTTCATACTATATTAGTTAACAGCAATACTGACTACGTTTCAATTCCTTATATAGCAAACATTATTCTTGAATGTCTACTGCGGAAATTTTTGCACTGAAGAAAAATATAATTCCTATTGTTTTACCTGGAATGTTATTTAAAAAAATAATGAATGCATTGACATTAAAACACTTTGTATTAAAGTACTAAGAGTCATTTTTACTCTTAAAAAAAATATAATATGAACTGAAAGGTTATATTTTAAAACGGATTAACATACATATTTTAGCATAAATGCTACCAATGTTACCAGTCAATTATGCTTAAGACTCATTGCAAGAAGGGGGGAGGGATCATATAGTATAGCAAAAGTAAAGTAATGCGAATAGTGTGATTATTTTTAATTTTTTTAATGAACCAACTTCTTTCTCTGCTGTTTGGACATAAATTGCCTTTATTTTCTAATAACCTGATTATAAAGAAACTAAAAATGGAAAAATATTTTTTACCAGTGGCAGTTAAATCATAAATTTTCTAGTTAAACATTATGTACTAAAAAGGAATTTTAACTTCAATATTACACTAAGCCATTTTTCTTTGCGTGTCTAGAATTGAATAAACACAGTCGAAACCTAACAAGTATTCTTTGAAGATACATATTAATGAGCTATAAAAATAAAGTGTTATAGTTTTTTTTTTTTCACTAACTAAGCAGAAAGAGTTGTTTTCTGGCAATCTCACTTATGATCGATTTTGACACTTTTCCTCAAAGATAAGTTTTTTTTTACAAACCTATAAAGCCGTAATATTAAGTAGGGGAAAAAATCTTCGATACATTTAACGGGCCTTAATGATGTGTGCGAACAATGGTTTTCTTTATCAATTTTACGTAAGTGCAGAACCGGTGAAAGAAGTTTGTTAAGAGAAAACGACAAAAAAAAAAAAAAAGCATAAACGGGATAAAAAAATTTCTGCCCGTGACTAAGCATTATGAAATTTATAATTATGATCATTTGTTAAAACAGGTAATTTATTAATCAGGGTAAAAAATGGTGTCCTTCGAAGGATTCTCTTTTTTAATAGGCTTTTTAATTGAAGGTTCGTTTCTATGCATATTCAAAAACACAGGAAGAAATATATTCAGTTTTTTTTTAATATACGACTCTAACTAATCAAGCTTAGGTTTCTTGCTTTACGAAAAATGCTAACATGTATTTTGGGAATGCAAGAACTTGCATTTATGCACATGTATACACTGTAATAATCAGAAACATTAATGAAAAAATCTTGCAAATTGTTTGCTTAATTTTTACCGGTAAAATATCTGGCAAAAACCAGTTATAAATCGGGAATAAATCAAAAATATTCCAATAAAACGTATATATGCTGAAAATCAATGGCATTTGCCTCCACAAAAATGATAGCTCATCATTATATTGGGAAGATTTTCTTAATAAAAGCAGTAGAAAATTAGCTTGCATTTTTTTGTTTAAAATAAAATAAATAAAACTATTTCTATCGTTTTGTGGTGGAATATGAATCAGTATTAAAGCTTAAACTGCAACAGATTTGGACGTATGGAAAACATACAAGTTTAGTTAAAAAGAAGAAAATAATATTTCTGAGAAATGTAATTTTTCCTCCTCTGAAGCAATAGATATTTTGTTGTAATTTTTCGGTCATCAGAGGAAAAGCACGATATATCCGAATGAGTGAAATAACAAGACACGATGCAAAGAAAGATTACTGTATCAACACACGTGAATTTTTAAAGTGTCAATGACCTTTGTGAAATGTTACGAAACTTATAGATATATATATTTTTTTTCAATACAGAAATTTCATTTTTTCTATATTGACAATACCAAATAACTTATGTATTCTCAATGGCTGTATTTTTTTTCTAATCAACAGAAGGAATCTTAGTCGCATAATTATGACTAGCTGACCATTGGGAAGCTTTGTAGTTGACAGGAGGAATGCGTTTTTTCAGTTTTTTTTTAATTACAGTAAAATGGGAATTGTTTATTTTTTACTGATAGCAGTGACAAAATCTATACAATGATGTCTTACTTTTGAAGGAAGATAAAGTGTTACAAACATTATAATGTGCCCCCCCCCCAAAAAAAAAGAGGGAAAAAAGTATGATGATGGAAAATTGGAACATAATTCTGCTGAAGAGAAAACCAATTCAAAAAATTTTCGGCCCATATTTGAACTTACATACTTTCTGTTCCAAGCACTACGCTCTACTAACAACTCCAATAAGTCTTAAATTTTGGATGCTATTTATTTAAGTAATGTGTCATAAAAAAAAAGAAAAAAAAACAGTTTTTAGACTACGTGTCTTTTTTTCACCAGTATTAAGCACGATAATCCTAAAAATCAGCTGTAAATTATGAAATTTTGTAAAGAAATAAGGAAAATCAGCCGTGGTAATAAAAAATAAACTAGAGAAATAATATTTTTTTTTCAGTTTTTGTACATGCTTGCGTACTTCAAATTTGTAGCAAAGGTTCTACAATCTTAGCATTTATATTCCGGCACATAAAGTTCGAAAACGTATTTCAAGTGTCAAAGTTTTATTCCATTAGACTCAGTATGAAACAGAACCTTGAATAGTTTCGAAAGGGTTAAATGGGAATCTACTGCCAACATTTTTATATTCATTTTTCTTGAAGCGCGTTAAGGAGTTATGCTTTGGAACTAGGGGAATTGAATATCTAGAGTGTAAGCTTTTACGAGGCGCCTATTTTTGGCTGAGGATTTGATATTGAAAGAAACACTCTTAGAACCAGCTCTTAGATAGTTTTGTGATTTGAAAATTTGATGACACTGAATGCATAGCGGACCATAACAGTAGAAACTTTTAAATTACTGGAAAATTTTAAAATGTAACTTTATCTGTTTCAAACAATTCCGAAACGAAAAGGGAAGAGACATAAATTTTTCTGGAAAAGTATTTCAAATACAAAGTGCAATAAACGTGTCTGAGAAAGAATTGTGTTATTATCTTAAATTGTAGAGCTATTTTCTTTGCAATGATGTATGCAATTCTGGATATGAAAATATCCAGGTATAAGAAATAGCATAATAATTTGCATATTAAAACATATGCATAATTGGTAAAATATATATTTGCATAATGTTTTTTAAACATATTTAAATCTTAGTGGCAAGTTATACCTTTTCTAGCCACATATGCAAATGCATACATATTTTTTTCAATTAACTCATTCCCTTTTTCCTAACATCATTTGTCACACACCCAAATAATTCATGTTTACATTGTGCTAATTGATAAACTATGTATTATTTGCAATTACATTTCATAAATGCGAATTACTCAAGTATATTATAGTTAAAGTTGTTAAAATATATAATTTCAATTAACCCCTACGGGTTCCTTAAATAATTTATACATTTTGGGCTGTGGAATTATTTTCTTTTTACGTACACATAAAAACACAAGCGTGTTGCATTTTGCTACCTTTTCCCAGAAAAAAATCTTTAAATGGGTGTAAGAGGAATATTGTAACATCAGTTTTAGATTACTAGCAATGACCCCTGCTCTGCAACACCAATCAATTTCACCAGTAACCTTGCATAGGGAAGAGATAAAAATAAAGTTTTATCAACTAGAGATTGACACAAATCAAAAGGGTAACAACGACTGTATGGGACTGTAAAAATAAACTCTAAATTCTCTACAAAACCCCTAACAAAAGTTTAGACCTATAAAGTGGCTCAATATATGAGAAAGTAGAAGATTTGAAACACATGTGACAGTTTACTTTAACTCTGACGAACAAATCACACTGAAGCATGTCAAAAAATCTCCCACAAACAAAACATATCGCTATATTAAATACAATACTACATGTAAAACACGAAAAATCTATGTTACTCTCACTTCTGATAAGTATTTGTCTTTAAGTATCCATAACCTTCAATTGCGGTTGTTGTAGGCTAAACATGAACTACAATTTTCTTTTCCGAACCATACACTGCTAAATGAGACATTAGTAACAATTAACACCCACTATTCACAGAATCAATGATAGCATATGTTAACAATGGAAAATGACATTCCCTTACATTCTTAACATTATCTATTGAAAGAACCGCAAGAAATATATTCTGTATAGCTGTTAATAAATTATTCTTCATTTATCATCTGGACTAAAGCACCCGTCTAAACGAAAATAAAATTAAAAACCAATCCCAATAAAGTTTTTTATGTTTATTTATTTTAATGTCATATATTGGATAATACTCTAAATGCTCTAAACGCCTAAGATAGAAATATGTTTTCATTCCATTGGTAAATACTATATAGGGTAAGTGCTCCAGTAGTCGGCCACAATGACATAAAACTCCTCATAAATAGTACATTTTTAATTCAAAATCAGATATGACGCATTCACACATTCATGTACCTATCCTCAATCATCAACCAGTGGCAGTTAAGTTTTGGGTACTTTTTTTGAATTAGTAATGAGTCATTTCATTTTGAATGGTGTGCCCGTCATCCAAGATTGCGATTCTGCTTATTTTTCAGCTAAGATGATTCTGTGGCCGACTACTGGAGCATTTACTAGTGTTGACAACAGCTTGGATTTTAACATATTTTTTTTTTTTTAATTTCTGAAACAAGTAGGTGATTCACTATCAGAAAGGTTCATTCTAAAGTTTTACCTTGTTTTTGTTGCTGTATTGATAGCTGAAAGTTCTAGGTTAGCCAAGATCAACAAAAGATCTCTTAAATGGCCGACTACTGGAGCACTTACCCTATTCTAATATTATTTGAGGTGTCTTAAAGTGGTTTCAATTCTCATTACATCATTTTTCCCAACACTTTTCAAAAATTCTGCTTTTGTTATACTAGTACACAACACTTTTTAAACTATGCTAGATTTTTTTATGAGGTCCAAGTAACATTCTTTCATTTCAATTACATTGTCAAAATAAAGATAACCCTTATCTAGCTACATATCATAATACTAAAGTATATTGTAACCTGCGATATTGTATCTTTTAAAGACAACATAAGGCATTTTGTTCACAAGAATTCACCCTTAATCATTCTTATGAAATATGACATAGTCGTTATCCTATTTTTTTTTTTTCACAACCATTAATAAAACTTTTCGTTTCTCTGAAGGTATATTCAATATATAGGTATTAATTAATATCTGTACTAAATACTACAAGATGGGGTCATTCTGGCGTAAATGTACAAATCGTATCCAAATGTTTTTCATACCACCGGTTAATCCTTTTTTTATTAATTATCCATTTAGTTGTAGGTAATCAAGTATGAACATTTGTACAATATATGAAACGTTAAAAAAATATATTTATATATATTGGAATACGTTATTAGTGCTAAAATGCAGCAACGACATAAATTATTAGTTATAATATGTCTTTTACATAAGAATAAAATTACTACACAGCATAAGAGGTAAAATATTGTATTAACAAAACCGTCTTTTACTTTTTTCTAGTATTTAATTTGAGTTATTGAATGCACAATACATGGATTTGCATTGATGTACGTAAAAATAAATTAATACAGATGTTTTTTCTTTAAATTACTATTAGAATAACGATTTCAGAATCATTATTTAGCTTGTTACTTATCCTGTAATCATAAATTATCTTTATAATTAAAACGACTTTTTAAAGGCTTTTTGACCTATTGTTACGTGTTACTAGAAGCGGTCAAAATATTTTTAAACCTTGATAAATTACTTAACTAAAAATCAAACGTAATTGAAAATAATTGAAACTAATAACCAAAATTCAGCAGTTTGGACCCTATTAGTGATATTTTCCTAAGACTGATATTGCAATTTCTGTAAGATAAAAACATCACATATATTGTCTCTACAATTGTCTTTTTGTAGTTAATGTTAAACGTTAAGTATTTAATAGTTATTATATGCCCTATCCTAAAAGACAAAAATTCATGTCTACCTATTTATTTTTAAATGCTCAATAAATCTTTAACTTGGAAAGCAAACCGTTTTCAAAGAAATTGTCCGTACTATATTATTTCCCAACTTGTGTCACATTTTTGTGATCCCACGAATTTGGTCAAAATATTTGTGCTCCTTTCTATTTTTGTGTATCTATATAGCAAATGTGTGGAATCCGAGAATGCAATAGCAGTTCTCCGAGGAGCATGTCGCTTAGGTTGAGGGGTGGAAGTGATCGCCAAAAGTCGTCTGGCGACATCGGGTTTGTTGAGGACGTGCTCAAACTCTACAAACGACCGCAAAGAGCAAAACACTCTCCAGAATCTTAAGCAAGGGGGTGAGAATGGTTCGAGTAATCCTCTTAGAGAAATTTCTTTTTGCCTCTGTTCCGCGAGTTTCACAACATGCAGATTCAAGAAGAATTTACATTCAAAGAATTTCCCTCCTTTGTGATTTCATTCGGGCCATTCCTCTTCAAAATCTCTGCAGGAAAAAATTGCATTCTAGCTTTCAATGATCAACTTTTTTTTGACAACGGTATGCGGAGCATTAGATCTGATTTACGTTTTGGAAAATGCGATGAAGGTTGGGTTAGCACGTTCTAACGATGTCGAAAGTTTCATCCGAAATCTCTAAATTATATTCTTTGGATTATTTGGTCACAAATGATTCACATTTGAATCAGCTTTCGGAAAACGATTTTGCTTTTCTTCATTCAGGCAAATGGTGAAAATCTATAAAATTATGTTTAAGATAGGAAATGTAAAATATTGAGTATATTAGTGGCATTTTTGTATCATAATATAATATTGTATACCTATTATTTCTGGTCATAAAGTTTTCACCAATTATGCAAAAATATATTATATCACCAGTGTTCAAGAAACAAACTCTAATAGTAGCGAAATGTTCTATAAAAAGAGAAATACGTAATACATGATTTGAAAAAAAATACAACTTTTCAGAGATAATTAGATTAAGTATGCAACTGAGGTAGGGCACTGAATAAACATTTCGTAAGAATCAACTATTCCCAAAAAGGCTGCATTGAGTCACATTATTCTACCTATTATGGATATTTTAAAATTACTATGCCAATATAAGTAATTGGGACTCATAAATGTAAGCATATAAAATATCGTATAAAGAGACACCCACAAATAAAGAAAAGATGCAAGGCCATTAAAAAAATCTTTTACAAAATAGTGAGATAAAATTAAGCTGCAACGTTGGAAAATGCCTCTTGCGTTTTTTTTTTCTTTTCACAATTTTTGCTTACTTGTCGGTGTGGCACAATGTTAGAACATTCCATTGTATTTCTTGCTGCCGATGATCTTACTTTTACGAACTAGTCATTTGCATGCTTACTTTTGATGTCAGTAAATCAGAAACAATAATTGCTTATACAACTGCAAACACACTCTTCCACAGATATCTATAATTGTTCTTATTTCGATTCCCGTGCTATTATACCCCGGTATCCATGTTTAAAGTGTTTAAATATTGCATGTCATTAAAAGTACTATTGGAAAGTTCAATGTCAGCAAAGAAAATAATATGATGTTTTCCACTGTAAATTTTCTACAAAACCCATAACAGTTTGTTATATCGTCAAAATTTATAAGCTCGCGCAGTAGCTCCTATGAGCTATCAGCGAGATTTTTTATCTCAGAAAAGCAATCGATGCTGCATTAAAATCGGAATGTAATATCAGTTCTCATGCAAAATCTTCATAAAAACATAATTAAAGCGCAGATTATATCCTACTCAAGTGCTTCTGCGAAGAGACTGCAGCGATATTCGATTAAAACAATGACATCTTCATCAAACCCAGCCGTGAAACAAATAATGAAATTTCAAAATAAAATGAAACGCAAAGAACATTGCCATTCTCTTCACTCGATGTGAGAAACACAACACCTGAACTAAATGATGCCATTCATTAGCTCTTCTAAGGCTAGTAATTAGAAGCGATATTTCTTTACTTGCTGGCAAAGCGAGGATGCGTCGTGTGCAAATGTCTGATGTCATTTATACCCGTCAAATGCAGTTTCTTAGTAAGGGGTAATTTTAATTGTTATGGCAGATTATCTTCTCGGAGACAAGTATAAAATAAGTTTTATTTTGGTGCTCAGGAAACCAATACTTGAATATCATTTTATAAAAATTAAGTACCCAGAAAATGGCATTCGTTTCTTTAGTATTATTAACGCTGAGATTTAATGCTGGATATGCGTTTAAATGGACAAAAAAAAAGGAAAGAAAGGAAAGAATCCTCTTAAGAAACAAGTCTTAGTGCTGCCATAAAGATAAATTTAATAGATAAACTTTTCTTTTAACTTAAAACCTTGGGCAATATCTTCACGTGAATTGCTTTGTTTAAGGGGATTATACAGAAATCTTCCAACATGTGCGCATTTTGCGTATGAAGTTTTATTGAAAAAAAATATTGAGCTTCATAAATGTAAACAGTAAACAGTAAAAAGTCTGATTTAAATCAACACACATGCCCTTACAACTTTTGTATCGGGTAGGCAGTCTTTTAAAACGCGCATTCGCATAAAGAAAGGACGACAACTGGTGAGGAAAAAAAGAACATTCATGCCCGAGCACGGATTCGAGCCAGGAAACTCCCCATCCGCAGTCAGGCTTCTCTGACCACTGGACGAAATGGCCGGCACAATAAAATATTGAAAATTTCATGTTCTTGCTATGGAAAATTATCTTCTGAGATAGGTACAAAGAATCTAGTTAAAGAGACGTCTTTGCTGCTATAAAAGACATATTTCGTAATAACGCGCATTTTTAACAACCTGTGTTTAGTTCTTATTTTTTAAACTTTGATATAAGGGGATATTTTTATATGATTTTTTTATGCTTGAAGTTATACATCTATTTTGAATATTAAAATTCAATAAAAGAAATTGTTAAGAATTATAGCTGTGATGATTTAAGTGTAAAAGCTTTAATACTGTAAGTCAGAAACATCTTGTTTCACACCCAATTTTTTTTACAAAAAAGAAAAATAAATAAATTAAATAGCTTCTGGTCTAATAAAAAGTATCTGAATATTTTGAAATTGACACAAATAACATGAAAATAGCCCTTATTATCATTATTATTATTTTTAATAAAAGTTCCTAAAAATGAATTGTGCCCATAAGGCCTCTTGCGCCCCTAAACTCTAATCAACAAACCAGCAACCAAAAAGTGAATTGAACTATTCCTTTTTTTTTTCTTACATAAATTTAAGTAATGAAAAGTCCATTGTTTTTTCGTGATACACTACATTGCACATTAATATACATTCGTTTTATTTCAGAACAAAGTAATTTATAACAAAAGTAAACTAACGCTTTGAAACGTATCGGTTAAACTTTCATTAATGCATGTTCAACTAATTTTTTACATAATTTTAATCATTTAATTATTAACCGACTTCGAAAAAGGAGGAGGTTCTCAATTCAAAGCGTATACTTTTTTTTTTTTTTTGTTTGTTCGCACATAACATCTGATCTACTGAACCGATTTGGACGATTTTTTTTAATCGATAGGAGATGGTGTAACTTAGGTACCATGTACTCATATGACGATATTTGTTCACTAGAAAAAAAAGTTATGATCGAAAAACTAACAGTTCATGTCATTTAAACCAATATATGCTATCGTAAATCCTTACTTCAATGAGCGACCCGATGGTCAAGTGGTTATGCGCATCAGGTTGAAGTTCCTGATGGAATGAGATCGAGTCCAGGTCTATAAGGATTTTTTCGAATAGCTGCATGTTTTTTTTTTTTTTTTTTTTTTTTAATGATTTTAATGATTGTAATGTCCTTATGCAGGTACATCCTCCCATGGGAATGTGCCCCATATTTTTTTATGGTACAAAATGAGTTTTGGTCGGATCTTTGTTAAAATTGGCAATGGGGTCCTTCGATGCTGTAGAATTTTCTTATGGACGTTTGCGCCATTTTTGGGGGCTTTGAATCGATTGTGGCAATAAATGGTTTTTGATTTGCGGCACCTGTATTATTTTTTCAAAAATTATATACACAATCAATTATATTATGTTAATTTTTGTACCTTTATAAAATTCTGTATTTTATACCTTGCATTTACGTCAAATTCAAGGTAAAATTAAAAGTCAAAAATTCTGAAGATGATAAATATATGTTAAAAATTAAAGTAACTATTTTTTGTGATTTTCATATTGGTTGTGACCAAAAAACATCATTACAAACAAATAAAATGTATCAAACACCATGAGTGTTGAGTTATTGGGAAAAATCTGCTGTGTAATGTTTTTTTTTTTTTTTTGCACTGCGAGGGGGGGGGGTATGAACGATCATTAAAGTGACACACATTTTTAAAAAAAAAGGATTTTGATTTGTGGTGTTTGAAAAAAGCTAAAGAGTCCACTTTAGTTGAAAATTATTTTCCATGAAAAGCAAAAACTTGCACGGATTTTCCAAGTCTTACTCTAACTCCTTCTCCCACAATTCAAATTACTTACTTTTTAACCGACTTCAAAAAAGGAGGAGGTTCTCAATTCAAAGCGTATACTTTTTTTTTTGTTTGTTCGCACATAACATCTGATCTACTGAACCGATTTGAACGATTTTTTTTTAATCGATAGAAGATGGTGTAACTTAGGTACCATGTACTCATATGACGATATTTGTTCACTAGAAAAAAAGTTATGATCGAAAAACTAACATTTCATGGTCATTTAAAACAATATGTGTTATTGTAAATCCGTAACTCAATGAGCGACCCGATGGTCAAGTGGTTATGCGCGTCAGGTTGAAGTTCCTGATGGAATGAGATCGAGTCCAGGTCTGCAAGGATTTTTTTGAACATCTGCATGTTTTTTCTTTTTGAATGATTTAATGATTGCAATGTCCTTATGCAGGTACATCCCCCATGGGGATCTACCCCTTTATAGTACAAAATGACAGTTTTGGTCGGATCTTTGTCAAAATTGGCAATGGGGTCCTTCGATGCTGTAGAATTTTCTTATGGACGTTTGCGCCATTTTTTTGGGGCTTTGAATCGATTGTAGCAATAAATGGTTTTTGATTTGCGGCACTTATATTATTTTTTCAAGAATTATATACACAATCAATTATGTTAATTTTTGTACCTTTATAAAATTCTGTATTTTATACCTTGCATTTACGTCAAATTCAAGAAATCGAAAAACTAAAATTTCATGTTATTTAAAACAATATGTGCTATCGTAAATCCTTACTGCAATGAGCGACCCGATGGTCAAGTGGTTAAACGCGTCGGGTTGAAGTTCCTGATGGAATGAGATCGAGTACAGGTCTGCAAGGATTTTTTTGAACAGCTGCATGGTTTTTTAACTATATTTTGATTATTTTAAGTGCATTTACACTAAAAAGAATGAAATAAAATATTTTTGGAAAAAAAAATAGAACCGACTTCAGTTGGAAATTGCTCTAAAAAGTAAAAAATAATTTTTTTTCTTTGAACACCATCGAAACTACTTTTAAACATAAGTTTTGAAGTCGGCGCAAAAACAATGTATAGATTCATACGCAACTACAATTCAACTATAAATATAAATTTTAATGGATTCATTTCATTGATTACCACACATTCGTGTAATGGTACAAATATTCTGCTTTTAATTTTCAATGGTTTCTCTGAAAAAATGTTGGCAAAATATGGTTAAATATCATTTTACCTATCGTTTTTGCGCCGACTTCAAAACTTATGTTTAAAAGTAGTTTCGATGGTGTTCAAAGAAAAAAATTATTTTTTACTTTTTAAAGCAATTTCCAACTGAAGTCGGTTCTATTTTTTTTTCCAAAAATATTTTATTTTCTTGAATAACGCAACCTAGCAAATAACAAAACAAATGCGTTAGAGAAGTTCAGATCATCAAAGGAAAGGTCAAATTATACCTGTCAAACCATAAGGTGAAATTTATGATTCCCCTTGGTAAACATAAGTCATATCCAAGGAGAATCATAATTTTTACTTATCTATAGTTTGACAGATATAATTAAATTCCTCTGGTTCGATGAAGAGGTTATATAACCTTCACTCTTTCCCCTTCAATGGAAGTTACTTATTTTTATCTTCATTATTATTTCTGCTCCTGATGTTTTTTGATTGTTTGTCACTTATTTTTGTGCCAGTGACAAATGTTTCGACATTCATAAATTTATTTTTCACTTTTATTTTGTTTCTTTTTTATATAATCTTTGAAATTAATATTCTGGAAAAATCAACCATTGCTCCTACTAATTTTGCAGTTTCGTCTCGTTTATTTAATTTCTTTCAAGTTTCCCTTATGCTTAGATGTGTATTTTGGGATGGGAAATTAAAGCTTGTAATCGTTGCTGCCAGTTTTGGAACAACTAATTAAGACATTTAAACTATTTGTTATTGGATTCAAAGTGAAGCTTAAGAGTATTTGAATTATAGTGGAGAGTAGAGAGGAATGGGACACCTAGAGTTATGCTTAACATTAGCATGATTTTTTATTTCTTTCTTTTGACCCATCTGGAGCGATAAGAGTACAAAACTAGATATTATAAATCATTTCAGCGGCAGGGTTGGGTAAAATTACTACTACTTAAAGGTACAATTACTTCAACTCTATATTTTTAACTGTACGTTTTCTATATCCTCTATTATTTTTACATATTTAATTTAATATTAAATAAGCCTAACAATATGATTTTTACCAAGTAGCAATCAAATGGAGCTAAACTATAATATGCATCAATAATCGGCCACTTTCTTGAGTTCTGTAAAAAGTCGCTCTGAGTAGTCCCATACATCCCTTTAATAATTGAGACTGCATAACTATGCTTGCTTAAACTAATTTCTGATAAACTACGTTACCGTAAATCAGGGTTACTTGGACCCAGAAGAGGGCTACTTGAGCCCACAGTAAAATGACAAAATCTGGGTTTGGTACTAGCGTTAGAGACTGCAGAGGGCTTCTACCTAGTGGAGAAACGAGGAACTACGTGCAAGTCTTCAACTAGTAGGTACCAAACCTAGATTTTATCATTTTATTGTAGTGGGCTCAAGTAACCCCCTAGGGTCCAAGTAACCCTGATTTACGGTATTATAAAACTGCCGTGCCAAAAATATTGGTAGCAAAGAAATTCTTCTTATTTGATGGAAACGTATTATTACTTTGTTCTTTTACAAAACATTTCTGAAAGTATATGCTTGTATTCAAACTTTCAAATGCACGTGCAATCCACCCTTTTGTGAAGGGTACGTAAAAATATCCCATCCCTTATGTCAGGGATCGATGGGACATTTTTATTTGAAACTTTAATTGTTTCAAAAATTAATATTGTATTAACTAACGTTATTGTTATATTTTTCAAATAACGTGGAAAATAATTTATAAGAAATATTTTTGTGGAAATTGGCCCTTCCATCTCTGTTACATATTTAATAATTCATAAAATTATGATTTTTATTTTCATTAAAATGCTTGAAAAACTAAGTTTAGAGCTATTTTATTACAGCTGCTCGAAAAATAACCGGTATTCAATATCAAAATGCTAAACCTTTTTAATGACAACTATATTTTGATAATAGGATTTTTTTAACGAGCTTTATACATCATAGATGTGTATAACAATTTTAAAATGAGCTCACTTTCTTTTCTATATAGCTCTGCTGAGGCCCTTTTATCTACGAGTTTCACGTAATCCCAAGCAAAGGAACATATTTATGGACTCCTCTTATACGCACGTTATTAATCTGGATATTTCTCTTTCATGTCCAAATGGATCATGCATCATATTTACTTTTCCGCGTGGGCAACTGTTTTTGTTGCTGAATACAAGTTCTTTATGTGACATTGAAAGCATTTTTTCAGCCCATTGGACATCCTTCAGTAACCTAATTCATACCAGTTTTATTTCGGGTGAATGACTTTTATGCGCATGGTACAAAGCGTATGTAATATTAAATGCAATAGAGAGTTGTTTGTTATGCAAGGGAATGATTGAAAAGTCAGAACAGCATTTTAACATTGAAAATATTATCAGAATGAAGTAGTTTGAAAATGTAGGCATAAATTAAATGTTATAATGCAGCATTTTTGCATTCATTGTAGGTCATTGAAACCGGATGTTAAAACGCAATTTCAGCAAATCAAAACCTAATACGGAGTTTTTTGCCACGGCTATGGCTGTACACGTAAACAGAAAAAAATGCCGGGTTACGGGAGTTCCATATAACCTCTAAACCTTTCTCTTATCCAACAACTGTTGATATATTCGGAAAATTTGGGGACAATTTTGTGTGTGTAATTATTTTTAACTTGTGTTTTAATTAGATGAGGCTGGGGACTTTTTTGTTGAAAATTTTAACTTATGTTTAAATCAATAGAGCTAACTTGATCTCAAATTACAGAACATTCAGAACATTTTTTGGCTTTAAAATATGTTGTTTTTAATTTATTTATTACTAACCTGCTAAATAAGTAGTTAGCTTCTAATGCCATTCGCGTTTTTGCAAAGGCAGGTCCGCCTTCCGGGGCTGTTTCCATTATTTTGCAGGTGGTATTTTCCCCTATATATCCGTCTATATAGATAATTATTTAAATAAAACTGTTTTTTTTATATTACTGTCCGTATACATACCTTTTTGATCTGCACAATACATACATTATTACTTATACATTTATCCTATATTATTTCTATAGTATGTTTTCGTTACCCCCTCAGAACGCACACGTCTGGTGGGGTTTATCAAATTCCATGATTTACCTCCTATCTTAAAGTTTACAGTGCCGACTATTGACAAAAAAAAAAAAAAAGACCCACTGTTTATTTATTTTTATTTATTTATTTATTTTTTGTTTTTTGTTTTTATTTGTCAAACAACCAGTTTTTTTCTGTTTTTATTACACGTTATCTCACTGAATCCGATTTAAAAACTGATGATGTGACGCGGTTGAAAAAAGATTTGTGCTGAGAACCCGAAGATCGTAGGTTCGATGATGCTGTGGGTATCGTCGGTTTCTATTGACTGTTTTAAATCAGGCTAAACTGTAAAACTGCTAACTTAACAGTTTATTACTGTGCATTTTACAGTTTTAAACTGGAACCTTATCTTATACTGTAAAAACAAGTTTATTTTTTGGCGTGTAACTAGTAAATAAAAATGAATGAGTTTCATTTTAACAAGTTATCTTCTTGATCAATAAATTTATCTTGCATTAAAAATGCACGAAGCTTGCTTTTTTAGTATATTTTCTGAACGATAGACATCTTGAAACAGTTATACGGCCATTAGTAACTACGACAAAAAAAATTATTAATACCTTATTCATTTACTGTTTGCATTTTTTAACAACGGTAAAGCAAATACACAAAACGATAAATCTACGTACAATAGACTATTCATTTATTTTCTTTGCGTTCCTTAAATTCCACCACAATTTCAACTTGTATAACCCTTTTTAACTCCATTGTTTCGTTCTAAAAAATAAAATAACGAGTTAAGGCTCACTAAACTTTTGATTTGACGCTTAACACCTTTATTTTCTTGTTTTTCTGTTTTTGTAACTACTTGATTTTTTTCAGAAAAATGGCGTGAAAGTTTTTCGCATCAGAAAAATAAATCTAAACCCTTTTTGCTTTTCGCAGTACTTATGCTTTCCTTCACCTTGATATACCTTTTTAAAGCATTTCTTTAAAACATTTGCGAATTAGTTTTTCTTCTTAAGTTTTATTGTGCTTGTTGTTTTGAAACTAGTGACAAAAAGACTGCTTCAAAATCTGTTCTACTGCAATTTAAATATGCTTTAGGAATATGTTGCTCTGAATAGTTCTTCTTTAATGCCCTCTGAAAATATTCCGTCTTCAAAAGACGAGAAGCAGTTTAAGCACCAAATTCAGCAAATCATAAAAGGAAAGGAAAAGTGATAAAAAATCACAATGAAGCATCAGAAAACTTCTAGTACCACCCTCCTCCATTAAATGTTCTTTCTTGAGAAACGAAGCGATAATAATTGCCTTACTCTGTGTGATGTTGCGCTGGACAGCAGCCAAAACTAACAGAGAGAAATCTGGAGAAAATTTTTGCAGTAGTTTGTCTGCTACAAAGCGCAGTACAAGAGTTTTGAATTCTTTATATCGATTTTTATTTTTTGTTCAAAAGAGCACTTGCTTAATATGCCTTAATTTTATGTTCATATTTGCAAGGTGGTAAAACCCAAATTTTTTTCGGTTTTCATTACGAGAAAAAACTAATTATTAAGGGAAGGTTGTACGGCCATGATTAAACATAGTGTTTCATTTCTTAATTATTTCTGGAGGAAACTCTTACACTTAAACATGATTATCCGGAAAGTTTTATGGCATTACGGTACTTAACATTGAGCTGGAGGCGTAAAATGCTTTACAATTAAAACAGATGTAGTTTCAAATGAATAGTCATTCATTTGGAGCACTATATTTTAAAATAATGCCTCATCAAATTGTGATGACTTTTTTTTTCTAAATACAATTACGTTCAATTTACTGGATACATAAATAATGTATTATAATAGTGTATTTTTTTTATTGAAATTCCACTCTATTAATGTATTCTAAGTTATTTTATTTTAACTCCCCAAACTACTACATATAGTTCAATTTACTAAAGTCACATATATTATTAATACCGACAAAACAATTAAGTTTGAATCTTTCTAAATTGTGTTCATTAAAAAAATACAAAAACGATGTCAAGTCAAACTATTGCCCTTTAAAAGTTGAGTGTTCCATCTCATAGGTAAGCTTCATTTTTCAGTGCATGTTTGATCGTAAAAAAGACAAATATAACCAACCGAATTGAACGTTTTACTCAAATCTTAGACTTAACGTCGAGTATAACTTAAACTTGTGCCGAATCATTCAATGGATTAGTAAATTCAACCTGAAATATTCTTAAAAAATAATTCAAAGAATGGACTTGAAAGACATGCAAAAATAACTAGGTATATTCATAATGTATGCTTTTGAGACCGGAGGAAGTCTAATGGTAGGAATGCCGAACGGCAAGATCACGGTATCGCGCGCGATGCCCGAAGACAGAAAAACTCAGCGAGCTAACTTTAGTGAGCAAGTACCGACATACGGATTACACGCTCACTAAATCTATGGGTCAAAAATCCCTTGTTGGATTGTTGAGAAGTTAACTAAAACAGTTTTCAAAGAACGTATTGCTCAGCCATCGCCTATCTCCTTTTCATGCCACACTGTATTGATGCATTTGTGGGACTACTGATGAATGGGGGTGGATACAGTCTTGGACCTCCTCACGTCGCATGGTCATGTGGATCTGGTCTAGAAGATCAGAAACACACGCACAATAACATTAACAAAATATCTTAGTGCTTGAGAAGTAAATGGAAGAGTTTCAACGTTTTTCGCTAATAAAATTGCGGTCTTCTGAAGAAATTTTCTTTGGTTACGAGAAACATCTTTTTCTATGCAAAGGATTGTGATTTTTTGGATAAATAGTCCCACGAGAAAAGATTTTCTTTGCCTAAAGTTCATACTTCTTTGCATTAAAAAAGTGGTTCCTTGTAACTAATATATGCGAGTTTTGCCTTAACTTATATACTTTTCACTACAAATCTACAGAGAATGTATGTATAATTTGCAATGCAACAGATCCTGAAAGGAGTACAACTTCTATACCCCGTATTTTCAGATAATAATTATGAACATGACTATGGATATATATTTTTATCTATATTAACTGATGCGACTGTCATTTTTAAAGCCAAACGATTCAAAAATTATATTTGTGTACAATAAACATAATGGGCCAATATTTTGAAAAGTGCCAATTTGGAGTTGGAAATTTTTGAGTAAAAAATTTTTTTTGTAGAAAATAATAATATTGGATTCTAAGTCTAAATTGGGTCTAAATGCAAGAAAATAAAAGGGAGGAGGTCAAGGAAGTTATTTACCCCCTCCTTAGATTACCCACTTTTAAGCCGTTACAGATCTGATGAGTGTTACAGATCTGATGTTAATATGAGCTACATATCTGAGTTTATACTTTCAGTCTTCATTAACATCTCTACAAATGATATCATTTCCTTGCATTTTTAACATTGAATTAAGATAATTATATTAATATATATATATATATATATATATATATATATATATATATAAGCTAAAAAATCAAATTTTATTATAAAAAAGAATATCTTGGAAATAAAAATGAGCTGTGAGGTTTTTAGATAAAATAAATTATGATATTACCAAATCCAAGCTAATAAAACATTTGTTTTGTTTTGAAACAACACACAACTTCAACTTTTTCAACACACAACTCTGCTGCTTGCTTTTCTTTAATTAGTTGCAGGAAATTTAATTTCTTGATTAGAAATTCAAATTTAGCATGCTAGTTATTATCTAGTTATTTAGCGAATTTATGAGAAATTGAAGCACCAAATAAATAAATAAATAAAGTAATAATAATAATTAATTAACTTAATTTCTGTAGTGTCAATTTTTCTTATTTTACTAACTTCTATTGTCAGGTCATACAAACCAAAAATGAAGCAATTATACTAAAACTCATTGCTTTTCATTTTTTAAGAACAAAAATATTCAATATATGGCTAAAACCTATGATTTTTGCTTTTTAATAATTTTGAAACGTGAGAGTTAGTTCGGTAACATATTCGCTGTTTTTCAATGTTACCGCTCTGACTGTTACGGACCTGACAAACCCCGACAAAGTTTTTTTTTTTTTATTTCCGAGTCGATCGCGCTAAACCAATATCAATCACGTGGCTTTTTCACTTGCAATATAGGACTATACTTATGTATAAAATAACTTTTAAAATAATAAAAAATGCGCATTTTAGCTCGTGTTACCGATCTGATGACTTAAATGACACACATTTTATAAATCACTTTAAAAAATCTTAATTGCAATTTTAGATGCAGAAATGAAAAATTTTAATTACGATGCGATAAAACATCACACCAGGTACTCAGTATCACGTGGTATCGGTGCAGGAAATGATTTTGGGAGCCTAAATATAGATCGGAAGTTATTGTTACCGCTCTGACGCGGAACTGAGGGACACGCCTTTTTCGCATTCCCTAGAAAGTCAGAAATCGATTAAAACAAAAATGAAGTAAAATATTAACAAAGGGGCAAAAATAGAATCGTTTTTTGTGCAAGTGCTTTTTTTTTTTTTTTTTGGGAAGTTAGAAAGTGCGCTTAAGCTGTTTGCATGCTAAGCATTGCTACTGGGGACACGTTACCGATCCGATTTTTGATGTATAAAACAAATATTTTCTGAAGAAAAAAATTTTTTTCTCTGATATTATTAGGTGAAATGAAAGCAAAACCTTGTCTTCTTTCTGGGGAAAATTATTTTTAACTAGTTATTGAAATACTGGTGAAAATTCACTTGGGACTCAAATTGGCACTTTTCTAAATATTAGCTCTAATAGAAGAATGACATTTCCAAAACTGTTTATTTTAGTGTATACATTGCAGCACTGCAGAAAATTTTGTGATCTTTCTTGTATCAAAGCAGAATATCAGCTAATATTGAGCTGATTAATAATAACCATTATGTTCAAAATATAATTAAATCTCTATATTCCTTAACTAGAATGAAACACTCTTCACATAATATAAGATGTGCTCAAATTTCCTAGCTTCACATTTTTAATCTATTGCAATTCAAAATTCATGCTTCATAATTGCCCTTAGTGCGCCCGAGATAACTTGCTTAATATCTTCATTTTTGTCCACGCCCTGCTTATGCTTCCACTTGAACTAAGAATACTCAGACTTCGCAACTCAAAGTAATTGCAAAGTTTTAAACACACCCAGCTACTAAAAGGCTCTCTGTTTTCTCAAAATTTAAACGTTATTTAATGGCTAGAAGGAGTCCTCTTTGATAAGGCTGAAGGAAGGCACAATTACGGATCCAATTTATCACAGAAGTTAATTACAAGACTTTCAGTACCTCATAAGTATTTAATATGCCTCGTGTAATTAGACCTAATCTTCAGAAGGCCCGTGGGAATGGCGCTCTGACCCGGAAACCACAGAATTGGTATCACTTCCGTGCTCGTGTTTACGACGAGGGCTTTAAATCAGTCAATAAAGAGAACTTTTCATGTCACAAGAATGGCTTGGGCTGGAATGTTTTAAAAATCCTTGTTGTAGCATTATGCCGCTGCTTAAAGTTTGTGTCTCCGTATGAGCCACACTCCATTTATTCTGGTTATACAATGTTCAATTCTCTTTGTGGTTCTCTATCGTTATTTTGATATGTATAACAAATGAAATATGATTAAAAAATTAGAATACACACATAATTATTTCAGTATTCGTATTACTCAAATATTAAATATGTCGTTAAAATGAACGACAAAATGGAGAAAACAGATAAAAAATTAAAGATTAGATCCAGAAAATTATATTTTAGCTCTAGCCCAGTTAACGAGCAAACTCTGACAATAATCCTTAAAGAGCCATTCTAAAGACATATCACGTAAAGACATATTACGTAAGAAAATGCCATTTTTTTAAAATAAGCACAGCTCCATCTTCTAAGTTGTAAAGACAAGCTTCCTTCATTTTTACAAATTTCAAACCAATCACATTAGAAAAACAGTGATTCCTCATGGGAGCCCTTGCTGTTCTTACTAGGGAACCACAAGCCTAGTGTAATAATGAAAAAGTTTAAATGGATATTAAACGAAAGAGCATCCCGAGACATATTTTGACGCAAAAAAAAAACTTAGTCCGCCGATTCTCAAAATATAGTCCTAAATCTGACGTTTTTTTATATTTTTTTAGTGCCACATTTAAAGATATGGCGAGAAATCGATCACGCATTTTGCCGTGTGCATGTGCAGGACATCTATCAACAAGTCCAATGAAAGATGTCTGCCATTACTCATTGAAACTTGCTAACACCAGCGATTTCTGTAAAAAAATTCTGCTGATTTCAAGACTTCATATCTCTATCACGGGATAACGAGGACACATATTTTTGCTCGCAGAAACATGTCTTAAAATGCTCTTTTAAATTCAACTCAATTATATTTTTTCCCCATTATTACATTATCGTAATGTTTCCCGGCTAGGAGAGTGTCACTTAAGTTAAACGTCACGCGCCTCGATGCCCATCTCGTCAGACCTGCTCACCGCCCTTCATCCTCTCCCATGCAGGACACACACACACACACACACACACACACACACACACACACACACACACACACACACACACACACACACACACACACACACACACATTGCAAAGTACGCACGAACGCCAACACACACACACAAACTTTTCGCAATTCGTCATTGGAAATATATTATCTTAATTCGAGATTAAAGGGGAAAAAAAACAAAAAACGAAACAAGAGCTTGCATCTTTACATCTTCTTGTGTCGCCGTTTAAAAATATTGCATTTATTTTAGTACCGGGTTATCAGTTTTAAATCTTGATGAGTTTCTGGTTATTTTCTTATATTTTATATACTTATGCGTGAAATCCTTTTTTACACATGGCGTTTTGAAAACGATAGATTCATGTGTAGTCAACTCTGTATAACAACTCCCAATATGTGATAGTAAGTTCCTCAAGGGGGAAAAACCCATGCCTTACTGTTACGACTGTTTTGCAACGCTGTGCTTCTAATGCCTCTTTTGCAAGGATGAGTGAAAAAAAAAATCAAAAAGTGCATGTGTATGTAAAAATAGTTTGAATATTTTATGCAAAATGATCGCACATCGTTGCAAACAAAAGTACGACTACTCGTTTGTATACATAGAGCGCTAAAGTTTTTTAAATTTCCCTCGATAATACTTTCACATTGAAGTCAACGTTACAGAAAATAATCAAATATTCATAATGTGAAATATATATAAAACTGATATTACGTGTTGTTTTTTTATAATCAAATGTATGCAAAGATTTTAAAATACTTTCTCATTTGTATTTTGGTTCCCCCGCAAAGTTTGCTACCTTGCAAGCTAGTATAATTTGCATTGCACTGTGGACATTTAGTTTAGTATAATTGCAATCTTATATACTAGGGAAGGACTTGTTTAATTTATTTTTTTAGCTCATAACTATTTTTACACATTTAATGAGTATTATTTTCCTTTTTCTCTTAACATGAGAAATGAAATGTTATTAAAAAATATTTAACGCTTATTATTAAAACATTTTTCTTTTTTCAAAATGTTTAATGAATACGTTCTTCTTCGTAAAAGAATTTGTCTTGCAACATATAACTACTTGTGTTCTATAACTTATGGCTATGGCTGCTATTCATTTATGAATATATCAAATATGCATCATATTTTTTTTTTCTCTTTTTCGCGTATTTTATTATTAATGTACCTCATTTAAAGTAATTAACTGCATAAAATACTTACTTTCGTTGAGTTTCTTAAGCTGCATTTTATTTATGCAAGTGCAAGAAAAAGTATTGTTTTTATATTTTTAATGCAATAACAGCACACGTAATACCAATCGACCTTATTTGAAACAGATGCGGTAAGCGAAATATTTTTTTCAGGCTTTTATAATAAAATTTAATTTCTTAGGAACACGACGTTCCATTTAAAGTATTAACCTTTTAACTGTCATGCCCGATATAGTCTCGGGCACAGCTGGTTTTCGAAAATGTCACGCCCGAGTATTACTCGGGGTAATTTTTTTTTTGAGTGCATCGTATTGTTATATCCGAATCTATATCGGGAGACGTTTATTTCGGCTTCATCTCTTTGTCCAACCCGACTGTTTCTCGGGTTTGTGCTTGAAAAAGTGTTAAAAATCGAAATAACTTGACAGTTAAAGGGTTAAAGAAAGTTCTATTCCCTCGTTGATACAATGAACTTTATTCTGGTATACTCAACACTCAAGAAACATGTACTTTTTTCATTATTTTATATTAAAAGTAATTACAAGTTACTAGAATTTCAGTACATGGGGTGAGGAACTTGAGACAAAACCATCTACAATGAAGGATAAATTTAGTAACATGGGCTTATATCAGAAGATATTCTATAAGGCTTCTATAGCTTCATTTTTTAAGTCAATGATATTTAATCTGATTTCATTATTCCTAAATTTGTGAACTTATCTAAGCTATAATACCATGTGTGACATTACAAAGCAGACTTTGTTTTAGCTTTTGAATATGAGCTATTTTCATGCAAATAGAGTTTTATGAAGACTCTTTTTAACGCTATTGTTCTTGATGTTTATACTTAAAACGATATGTTTAGTATCAACTATTGGCAAGTAATAACTTTAGTATTCATGAATAAACTGAATATTGTATACGAATTTGTTTTAGATGCGAAAACTTTAGTTTAATATTTATTCATTGCTTAAATTTATAAGTAAATAAATATGAAATTATTTTCTAATCGATAACTATGTTTTTTTAATAAGTGCAACAGTCTTCCAACAACATCATTTTAAATGATTTTAGAAATATTATATTTTGATATCGGCACAATAGGCATTGTTAAAGTTAATTAAAACGGATATAATACAATGAGCGATTCTCTGACAAAAAAAATAATTTTAAGAACATTTTAGAGCAATTTACTTTCTTCTAGTCAAAAACTAGACATTTATTTTTAATACAAACCCTCAGATTATGCGCCCATCGTAAATAACAAAAGCTCTTGACTGCTATCAAAGTTCACCATCATTCATTATTTGCAATTCAATTACCATTTTAGTGTAGATTCTATTAAATGACAACAAACTTTTCGAATAAAAATCTGATTAGGATGCTCGGTAGAAATAAGTATTATCGTAAGTAATAAAAAATATTATATCTTTCTCATTTTCTTTAACCAGACCATCCTTCCTTTTTATCGATTTTCTGGTATAAGTAGGATGTGCTTCTAGATTCTATTTCCTCTCGAAGCTTTAACGTATTAGAGCTCTAAAGAGTACATCATGGCTACAATTTCCCCCACATTTGACGACTTATCTTGGTAATATGATCCACAATGAAGCGACACATTACATACTTTTGTTTTCCGCTTTTTGTAACCATTTCTGGAGTAAAAGATAATCTCGTGGTCAAATGACCAAAGATGGGTATTTTAGAAACGGTGGAAGTTAAAATAAAAACTTACATAATATCATTAATTACATTTGAAAAATTTACTAGCAATACTTTCTTAATTGTTGCTGTCAAGTCGATGTTTAGCAAATAAAAGTAATCCGAAATCAATTGGAAATATATTTTTACTTTGAAAAGCGATATATATATATATATATATATATATATATATATATATATATATATATATATATATATATATATAATATATATATATATATATATATATATATATATATATATATATATATATATATATATATATATATATGAATTTTTTTATGGAATCAAAACTGCATGATTTAAATTTTGAAAATGCATTTTAAATAGTTAATAAATATAGTTAACAAAAACAACGATTTTTAGCGTTATTATTGACATTATCTTAAGAGTTATTCATAGAATGATTCAGTAGTTTTGTTCTTAGATGAAACGAAACCACATTCCAAGAATGCTGATTCCGACTATCGAATAAGTGATTCATCTTCTAAAATAAACAACTATAAGCATGTCACTCACCAATTAACTACGCATGTCTATATAAGGAATTATTTCAAAATGCGAAAATATCACTTGACAATAGCATCAAAGAACTATCATTAACCATTTTTATTGTGATTGATCAGCATAAAAATGTAGAGTTACTACTTTATAAAAGTAAAAAATTATAATAGAACATATATTCGATTAGAGAACTTACAGGAATGTCAAAGCACTATATATATATATATATATATATATATATATATATATATATATATATATATATATACAGGCTGGTTATAAATTAACGTGAGGTGTTTGGAGCCCTCTAGCGCATGAAGTACTTTGGGAAACATTGCCACATTTCATGGGCACACATATTAGACGATATGGGATTTCGATTTCTAAAATTAAAAAAAAAAAAAAAAAGTTTCAAAAACTACCACCAGGGAAAATTTTGGCGCTGCAAAAGTATATTACTCTGATTGTCGAAGAATTAAATGTTACTGACAAAATATGCATACATTTTATTTGCAAAAATAGTTTTTTTTATCACAAATGTGGTTCAATATGATCACCATTGTGAAGTTGTAAGAACTGGATTGGATACGATGCACAACATTTTCCACGGCAGCTCGTAACATATCAAAATTTATTTCTCTGACAATATCTTTAAAACTTGCAATAGCAGAAACATGTCTTTGATACGTAACACTTTTCAGCTATCATCATAAATTTAGAAGGGGAGTCATACCGGAAATTCTACGGCGATCATATTGAACCTCATTTGCAAATAAAAATCATTTTTTCCTTGCGAAATAGTTAGTAAGGCAGAAAATGTTATGGATCTAGGTGTTTTAATAAATCAAGACTTCAAGTTTAGTCAACAGTGCAGCATAGCTAATAACAAAGCCAATAGGATGCTTGGGTTTATAAATAGATCTATTTCAAACAAATCTAAGAAGGTTCTTCTGCCTTTATATAGAAGTTTGGTAAGACCTCATTTAGAGTATGCTGTTCAGTTTTGGTCTCCTTATCTTAAGAAAGATATTAATTTATTGGAAAGGGTACAAAGGAGGGCTACAAGGTTAGTGAATGGACTTTCTAATTTAGACTATGATTCCAGACTTAGAATGCTTAATATGTATAGTCTTGAGCAAAGGAGAACCAGAGAGGACATGATTCAGTTGTTTAAATTTATCAAAATGAAAGATGTTATAGGGTTAAATTTTTGCACGGAAAGCAGGACAAGGGGTCATTGTTATAAGCTGTTTAAATCTCAGGCTAACCTGGAAATTCGGAAAAATTACTATTTTAGCAGATTAGTGGGAACTTGGAATAGTTTACCGGAAGAGGCGGTAAGGAGCAAGGGAGTAGATAGTTTTAAGAGGGCCATTGATCTTCATTGGGATCTATAATTTGACTAGGACCAGCCCAGTTGGGCCCAGAGCCTGTTGCTGGTCGTCGTATTTGTATTTGTATTTGTATTTGAAATTGATTTGCACAGCATTTTTTTGTTTTTCAAATTTTATTCGCGATATTCATTTTGTTTCCCTAAAGTACTGTAAACAAGGGTTACTTAGACCCTATGGGGTTACTTGAACACTTTACAGAAATGATAAAATCTGGGTTTGGTTCTTATTAGTTGAAGACTTTTTTGTAGTTCCTCGTTTCTCCACAAGGTAGAAGCGCTTTGCAGGGTCTTACGCTAGTACCAAACCCAGATTTTATCATTTTACTGTTGGGCTCAAGTAACCCCCTAGGGTCCAAGTAACCCTTGTTTACTGTAGTTTTTTGACAAGAAGAAGCAAAAATCTATGCTTTAGAAATTGAACGATTAACAAGTCAGTGTAGAAAACAGTTGGAAAATTAATATTGAGTGTTGTCAGAACCTAATGAGTTAAACATATTTTTAAAATATTATTAAATAATAATTTAATATATGACAGCCGTTATAATAAATGGCAGCCGTCAATTATTCGTAATTTCCGTCTGCACATATTTTCAGAGCGAAGAAGAAAAATAAATAAAGAAGAAAAATGAAAAGTGTAATAAAATAACTGTTAGAAGCATATTTATTGACGTGAAATATCATTCGTTCTTAAAGTTAATGTACCATTATTTTTAAATAATACACTAACTGTGAAGTCATTTCATGTTGTTAAAAAAACATCTATGTTTTATTGAAAAATAATATTTCCCAACTGATGCGCATTCTATCTTTCCTTTAGACTTTCTTTGCATAAAGTAATTCCAATAGCGTTGATCTTTTCTTATGCTCAAAGCTATAGAAAGAGCTACACAAAGGAAGAAAAAGTAGCTCAGCTCCATCACGGGGGATAATTTATTACAGTATAAAACGAGCCGAGAGTGAATTGTCACTTCTAGTGCCATTGTCGTCACTTTTCAAATGCCACCATCAATCTAAATAATAAGGAGAATATAAAGGCACTTAAAATGATAGTCCACTAAAAAATGTACGACTCCTGGTGTATTTTTCATTATTATTCTCAAATTGTTCAAATTCCTAGCGTATTTAAATGTTGTTTTAGCGCTCTACAAATGAATAATAAAAAAAAATCAAGCTAACTTAATTATCAAGTGTTACTTCGTTGCCACTGTGAAGGTAATGAAATATAAAAACTAAGATAATTACAATCAAACCACGTTTTCGTGTAATAATGAATACAATTCAAAGACGCAGTATTCCGAAAACCAGAGTAAGATATGTTTGATGAATAAATGATTTGTCCTTTACCGAACGTTTTGAATACCAAAACTTAATAATTACCTCATTTAGTTAAAAGTGGAAAACAGAATTATGGTTAAGATTTTCAAACTAATACAAAATACATACACTATCTAAGTATACTAGTGTAAAACTGACAAAAATGTTTGCATAACAATATAATGAGAAATATGGTGCACATATGCACTGCAAAAAATAAGCTGTTGTTTTTACAGTATAATACTGGCAGCAGAGGTTCCAGTTTAAAACTGTAGATACACTGTTATTCTACAGTTTATCACGGTAAAACTAGCAATTTTAAGTTGATTACCGTAAAATTAGCAATATTACCATAAAATTAGCAATTACCATAAAATTAGCTGTATTGTACTGTAAAAACATCGTCTATTTTTTGCAGTGTAGAAACAGATTTTATTATGTCCCCATTCAAGTAGTACCTCACACATCGTCTCTATTTTGCTCAACCTTCAAAATACTTATCTCGAGGACGCGTAAATGAGGGTAAATGGTCGTTGAGCTAAAATACATATTAAGCCATGCTCTTTCGGTTGTACGTCATTTAATACATTTCTGTAATTGCACTACTGGTGTGATTTCTTGATTAAGATACCCTCAGATTTAATGTTAAAACTGTGACGTGTAATCCCACAAAATTAGTGATGCTAACTTTTTTGGAAGGTATCAACATTCATAGGATAATTGTTTTTTCATTGGATCTAAATTGAGGGGTGTCAAAAAAGAGAGTGTTGGTACCGACTACACCGTTGTATTTTCTAAGGGGCTGTTTCTAGATTTATTTCTCTTTTTTGGGGAGGGGGGATCTCACTCTTGGAGGGAGTCTTCGTTGTATAAGTGAAGCGCGCTTGTTTTTGTTGGAGATAGGCACATTTGCTTTATTTTAGTAAATGCAATTTATTGAGTCCTTTAATGTACAACAATCCCCTAATCATTTTATTTAGCATATAGTTCTTGTTTTTTATCCTGTATAATTTTCATGTGCTCCTGTATAATTTTGATGTGCGAGAGGTAAGTGACAGAATGTGATCAAATAGCTTAGTATGCACATTATAATTCGTTATACTTGGTGAGAAGTTATTTCCCACTGTTTTGTGAAGAGTTGAGGCTTTCAGTAAAGATAAGCTTTTCACAGTTTTTCGATATATGAATTTCAGTTTAATACTACCAAACATTACATGCTTTACTTATTATTATTATTATGCTTTTGCTTCTCTTAACTAAATGTAAAATTATTTGGTAAATTAATAGTGTAAATAGTAATCGCCTGGTTTGGTTGAAAAAAAATAACAAAAAAATCAATGTAAATGTTATTACGCCAGGTATTGCAACAGGCAAATTGTTATAAAACTGTTATTTCGCTTCTATTAAGTTAATTGTGATAAAATAGTATTTTTTTTAACATTGTTTTTACTCTGTTTTTCATCGTGCTTATTTTTAAACGAAATTTATTTTTTTTAGCTACAAATATATGGCTACAACAGTGACCTGTATCAGAACATATCAGAAGCTATGGCTCTTCAAAAAAATCAGGGTCTTGTAGGCATATCTATTCTAATGCAGGTATGTTTTTAAACCTTAACACTTATTTGTTAATGATACTAAACTATATGATTGTCGAAATTACAACTGTCGATTATCAAAATTATTGAAAAAAATGATCTTGTCTTTGACATCTATGACGTTCACTTACTTTTAACAACATTAACTAACATAGATGCAGTTTTGAGTTTAACTTATTTCGTTTTAAACTTGTATAAATTTAATACGTTCAACCCATTAATGCCTGACATTTTTTTGTCCAAAGATATTTTGTATACTGATTATACGGCTATAGAACACAGTTTTCAATGGTTATGTACTGCAATCTGTTAATAATGATTTGAAACAACACCAAAGTAATAATTAAACATTATTATTTGGTTGAAATGTTCATTTTTGGTAAATTCAAACACTTTTTAGACCGTCCCCAAAAGGGGACGCCAGGCATTAATGGGTTAAAATTTAGGCTAAATTTATCATGGTTATTCTTAAAAAAACTTTTATTTAGCAACATAAATGATGCGCTTTTACTAAAGGCGTCATTACATCCTAAAAAACAAGTGCACAATATTGTAGGTTAAAAACCTAAACTTGATTTTCAGCTTTTCTTCATTTCCTGTCGGTTTTAACGCTTTTAAACTATGCGTAACTACAGTCATTATTCGTTAAATCGCACACTATTATAGAGAGCTGAGTACGCATGTTTTGGGATTACAAGGAGCTTTTTCAATGCAAAAGTGCGGAGCTAAAGGATGAAAAAACAGCCGACAAAAACAACGAGGCAGAAAAATAAATATATTTAAAAAATAAACATATCAAATTAACTTAACCAGCGGAAAAATTATGAACCGGTAAAGAAACAACAGAAATATCCACCCATCTGTTTTCAAATCTTGTGCATTGAAAATGGGCGCCTTGCAACCCCGAAATAAGTGAATGCAGGTCTTCGCAAATTTGTGAGCATTTACATTGCAATAGTTTGTTACGTGTTTATGATCAAAAATACATCGTTTAATATCAAAAGTATTTCTTTCATTTTATTAATATAATTCTCAGGTGTTTCCTCTTTTTATAGTCGTAATTATGTTTATACTTCTTAAATATTTCAGAAAATGTTACATCAGAGACTCATTCAGTACAAAGAAATCCACCTTTTGCGCAAAATATAAACATCATTTTAATTTTCCATTTGATGAAATTCATTGCCACACTTGCAGAAAGTAAAAAAAAAAATCTTTCTATTATCTTACACAAGGAAGTTCTTTCAAAGTTCCATTACTAATATTATTATTATCCCAGCATTTCTTCCTTATCTCGTGTAAAATAATTAATTTTGTTTTTCATTGCTGCATAGACAGGAGATCTCTCTAACCCAGAATTAAGAATTATCACGAGCCAACTTCACAAAATTGTCCACAGAGGTAAGTCTATTCAGATAAACAAACGTTACATTATTATATTAACGGTTTTGTATTTTATTTTGCAGATTTTTTAAGCCTTTTTTTTTTCAAAAATATAAATTTTAAATGGAAGTTTCTTATTTATATTTTGTGGCTAATTATAAAATACAGTTTTAAAAATGCTTTCAAACTTTTAACCGCAACAAAAAATTTTGCGAGTATAGTTATACGTTTTGCATTAGAATTATAAAAATTTGGTTATATAAAGTGGAATTTATGTCAAAAAGTTATACAAGAAAATACCATATAATACAAATACAATTTTTAAACAGTATGTTAATGTTTAAAATAAAGTCTTTCACACATCTTATACAATATATTTAAATTATTAATGACGTCCTATTATATTCCTAGTTAAGCAATTTTTATAAGGTAAATTTCGAATCTTACTAAAACTTAAAGATATTTTAATAAATATAAAAACATTATTGTTTACAAACTGTATTTTTCACTGCTGTGACTTTCCAAGACATAAAAGTAGCAATAACAATACATACATTAAATATACATTGTAATATAAAATTGTAAACTAACTCTAAACGAGCGCCTCGTAGAAAATAACACATTGTAACACTTTCCATCGGAACTCAATAAATCATTTTAAAATTTGCTCAGCTCAAGCGGGATAAATATTTCAGTAACAATGTTGATCACGCCTTAACTAAAACTGAAGATTAAAACAACCCGCAAGAGACTACCAGCCATTCGTTTGCCTTCGAAGATACTCAATGTTTACCCTTTTCCAGCCGTCACACGAATTCCCCAATGCATGTGTGGACTGCATTTGTAACTAAAGTAATTACATATGTCGTCGCTACTGCAACCCCGTTCAAACAGTTTCCAACGATAACAAGGAATCGAATTCGACTCATTTCTTCTTAATGTACTAGACTTCTCACCCACCCCACCAGTCCCCGAGCGACTATATATATTACTTTACCTTTATTATGAAGCAACAATGAACTATTGATCTTATCTTTTATGGTCGAATGGCAGAACTTCCCAAGAGATATATTAGGCACAGCTTCAAACTCAGCACTGGCTGAAGGACCATTGATCAAGTAGCGTTGTGTAACGTTTAGCTGCGCTTTAATTCGGAAAACCTTATATATATCAAAATGTGTGAAAGTTGTAAGGTTGTGGTAATTTTCGAAATGGAATAGATGGTTTTCACTGCGCCTGGCTGCATTTATGTCTACTGGTAGAAAGTTAAAATTATCGTCATTAATTTTTATTACAGCTCGCATCGTTGAAGGCGGATGTTACAGTCCCGATGCAATGCGGAAGCTACAGTGGGAAACAGTTATTAAAACTTTTTTCCGCAAACATTTATCTCCATACAGATAAACCGCCGCGATTTGAGCCTGATGACTCGGTGTCGCATCACTGATAAGGCCAAAATGGGGAAATACGAATGAGGATGGGAGTCGAATTTTGTACGTGGCTTCTTCAGCTGAGAGGAAAATCAGCTCGACGTTAATAGTTTATATTTAAAAACAAGATTGCTATCTTGTTGTAATTAATGTCATAAAACAAACATTAATTCATTTCGAACTTCATTATTAAAAAGACATGTTTTATAGACTTTTTTTTAGTGCCTTGATTAGCATGCTTCTGCCATTTGTCGTATCTGATTAGTAATGTTTTGAATCTATCTTTTTATCACCTTATGTTTTTATCTTAATCATATGTTTAGGAAAAAAGTGAATATGTGCGAGCCTACATGTGTCTGCGCTTGTGTATTTACGAATGTGTATTCATAATGTTGTCCTTAATTTGCGTTAAAACAATTAATTATGTCGAACTAGGAGCATATTTTGTCAATGTCATTATCAGCTTTAATCTTCAAACTAGATATTTTTGTATGATTAAAAATCAAGCAATTTTAGCGGTATTTACTGGGTAGTATTTCGCTATTATAGTAAAAGAAAAACATCTAATACTAGCTCATTTGACAACAAGAGATATTAGAACTTTTTCAAAGTTAAAAAAAAATATATGGTTCAAAGTTAAAAAGTCATTGCTAAATTAAACCTAAAAAGACCATCTTGATAAGTTTTCTCGGTTGTTAGTTAAAACAAAATATTGTCTTTGAGATATTTCTAATAATGTCTCATGAATATTTTCTTCGTATTACGCAGTGTCGTCTTTGAAATCTCTGATTTAATGTTCTTTGTACGATAAAAAGGTAGAGTTCCAAATATATAATAAACAGCTGGAAATTAAAACAAAAAAACTGAGTGGTGTAAACTGATATTTAATTTTATCAGTATATTCCATTCCTTAAAAAATGTTTTTTTTTTTTTTTTTTTTTTTTTTTTTTTTTTTTAAGATAAGTAAATACTTCAGAATCAAATTTTAATCATACCTGTGTGAGAGACCTTAAAAATGTACAACAGAGAAAATAGTTTAATAAAGTAATAGCAGATATATATTTCTTTGAAGAATTTTATATATCTGTTATTAAGGTAAATTTTTAAAAGCATAGTCTAAATTGCTGGGGATTTTTTAATTAAAACCTTATCTCATTTTAAAGTATAAATACAGTTTTTATAAGCATTCACAAAAAACGTCATACCTATTCAAATTGAATTTCATGGAATTTAGACGAATTCCGTATCCTATTGAAGTAAGATTATATTTTAGAAAACTTAAGAGCAATATTTTTTATTTATGCTATATTATCACTTGAAATTGGAAATTAGATACGCAATGTAATATTACTGATAAAAATTGCTTTCCGGAAAGAAAGAAAACATTTTGAATTGAAAATTTACCCCTTTCAAAACATACCTATTTTTCAAATTTAATTTTGAATTTGCATTTAGCTACTTGTTGGAATGCTAAAGTAAAAACAATGAAAATATTTTAAATAAACAATCTTTCTGCATATTTAAATTATCTGTTTTGACAAGTGTCTTAGAAAAATAAATCATAGGGAGTCATGCCTTATCATTTAATTAAAATATAATTAGTATAACCCCCTAAAAACCCGACCTGATTTGGATCAAAAATTGACAGAGTTTGAAAGTATCTGGTTATCGGGACTGTTTAAAACTAACAGTTTTTTTCCCTGGTTTTTCGCACGGAGTTTTTCACTCCAGAATGGGAGCCATTCTGGCCTTCCAGAAATATGGCCATTTTTTTTTTAATTTCCCAGATTACCGAGTGCAGACTGATATCTTGACAGTTAAATATCATGGAGCTCATGTGGTTGTAATGAAATGAGAAAATGTCTCAAATAAGATCAAACAAACTATACTGGTAATCGAAAATTGGATATTGTTTGTTGGTAGTGAAAGCACTTGATCTGTGAAAAGCAAAATTTGTTTTCTGGTGTTCTTGTGGTACCCCATGATATGAGCCAAATAGTGTAAAAAAAAGGCTTTTTCAATTTTCAAGGGGAAAAAACTAATAGTAAGAATTTTTTTTATAATAGTAATAAATAAAATTAAATTTAATGACCAAATTATTAAGACGTTAAAATCAAAAATCTTAATCAAACAAAAGTTCCGAAGTTAAATTCTATTTTATTCTTCATTTTGCATTATTGTTTTTTTTTCTTAAGTTATTCTTCCTGCAAAATATAATTTTAAATTTATACTAATGAACTAAAATACGACTGTTACTATTCCCTTCTGCTGAATGAGATAAAAGCAAGAAAGACGAAAAATTCACAATTTTAGCTGAAAGCTTTAGATTATAAGCACATATTTAAATCATCCGCATTGTCCTCTGCGGCTAGAATAAGATATTGCCTTGTCATATGAAAGTTTCATCGCGCGACCAATGCTAATATTAATTTCACACTAACATAATCATTCCATTCAGATTTCTGCTCAACCGTATGAAAATACTGTTGAGCTTCCACTGCTTAACACATTGCCCACATCTGAATGGTTTAATTAATATTTCAAAACATTCAGCATTCTAACGATGATCTATTAAAGACTCGGATTTCATTAACTCCTTTCTAAATTGAGCTTTTGCCACTTAGTTTCAACAAGGAATGGATGTTTGGAAAAGAGCCATGAAACTAAATTGAAGCAGATGGGGAAACCATGTCAGATACATTTACAATCCATGATTAACGATGGCTGACTGGCCTCTGCCTTTTGCAGGTAGAGACATGACTATTTGATCTTAGAATCAGAAAACTTATATTCATGAAGTATTTTAATTGAGAGCTGCAAAGATAACGACCTCCAAAATATACTCTGCCAGCTTTTAATTGAGTTGCAGCAATTTCTCTAATGCTAAAGCCAGCGCGCGTAAACCGGAATTTATTTTAATGATGCTATTATACGTTCCAGAAAATTTGAATGAATAGAGAAGGATGCAAATTGTGACATAACTATTAAAATGTTTGATGAAATTAACGGAATTGTAGCATTCATTCAGGAAATATTAAACTATTTAATAAAGAGTTACATTATAGCTAGAACGAATTTCGTGCGGTTCATGTGGTGCAATGCTATAAAACATGGAAGAGCTGCCACTTCATTGATTCAACATAATTCATTTCAGAATTGTCAAGGATACTTAATATATTTGTTTCGGAGTTACGAGAAACCCTTTCTTATACAGAGAGAAAACTAAATTATGCTAGACAATCACCCAGATTTTAAAGTTTTGCGAAGGTCCACTTCTTGCACTGAAGAGTAAAATCCTGGTAACTAAAAGCTGTTGATGGAGTTTAAATTTTAGACGTGTAAGCAAGCGTCAATGAAAAGATGTGCTGTTTAAAAGGACTGCATTTGATTCGGTGAGAGCAAAAACCACTTCAGTCAAAAAAATTCAAAAATTCGTTTTTCGTGGAAACAAGATCTGGAAGGGAAGATGCGTGTTGACGGCAAAAATCGCGTCAATCAGGCTAGCAGTTCCAAAGTAACGGGGCCTCCCTTCTGAACGTTGAGCGCAGAAAGGACGTGAGTCCAGTGACTGACGTTGTTTATGCACCCAATGCTAGAACGAGCATGACTTTCTAAGAGCGAGCATTCGCTCCTAACGATCTTGTTTCGACACTATTAAGAGGACGATACATATATGATCGGATTTACACACCTAAAGCACTAACGCAGCCAGAATTTTCTTGGGGGGGGGGGTGATCAAAACCATCTTTTCTAGAGTGAAAGACTACTGTATTAGATTTTCAACAATGTTTAAACCAAAGTCTATGGGTTGTTGTCCCTATCTCCCCTTCGCTGCGCCCTACTGACCTGATGAATATGAAGAGTTGTGTGCTCAGACCAGTAACAGCTTTCACGTCACCAAGCTACTCTCCTTGGACATAAACAAATTTGATGATTGGTGGAAGGACTTATACAAAAAAATAAGAAAATCTTAAACAGAGAATGGCGAAGGGAAAATGTGCAGAAAGAGACAAAATTTAAGTTTACCCCCACTCGATGCAAGGAGTTCCCCCATAGCTTTAAGGGAAAAGGGGTTATTGCGGCAATTAATTTCTTTGATTGGAGTTTGCTAAGCTGCTGAAGCTTATTTCCCGAAAAGTCGCTTTTTCTTCAAGCCATGCCTATCCTTCAGGACACGTTTCAACCAACATAAATAAAAGGAAAAACATCAAGAAGGTGATTGTATGTATTCCTGAATTTTTTTTTTTTTTTTTTTTTTTTTTTTTTTTTTTGTGATGAACTATTTACCTGATCAAAGACTTTACACGATGGCAGAACATGATCTATTTTAAGAGATGTACATAACATACCCATATTTTTTTTATTCCTCTTTTATTGGTGTAGATTGAGCAATCTCTGCTCAATTTTTGTAATAACCTTCCACTGTTGTTGATAACCCATTCTCCTTATACTGTAAAGTTTCCTTATACTGTATCCTTATACTGTAAAGTTTTCCTTATACTGTAAAGTTTTAAAGTCCTTTATTTCTTTTGAATTTCGTAATTTTTTTAACGATTTATGAGTAAAATCGATATGTTCTTAGAGCTTAATATTTTTTTGAAGTCATGTGTCACAATAATAAAGCAAGAGCTACTTCATATCTGATGAAATCATAAATAAATATAAACTCCACCCCCCCCCCCAAGTGTATTTGCCTATCGAGTGCAAAAACAACATCAGTCAAAATTACATTTTAAATTTTCCTGAGCCCGATTTAGACTGAATCTATGTAGTTTTTGCATGATAGCAATATACATGCATGTTATGAAACAGGAAAAAAAATAATTGTTCAATTATTTGAAAATTTGGAGGAGCTATGACGTTTTTTGTCTCTCCTGAAAAATTTGAAATTCTTGACTGATGTAGTTTTTGCACTCACCGATTCATTTATTAAGATGACAGTGACCCGTAGCTTATATAGTTACGCTTGGCATACGAATTTATTTATATATTATTTTTTACATATTTATGCTATTTTAATATATATTTCTATACTATGTAGATATTATATACTATGTTTCGGATTTAATTTAACACTAATAAACATAAAATAGGCCTTAGCTATTAATGGGCTATACTTCCGTGGGAAGATGAAGAACAGTATCTTCAGAAACACGTCTTGGATTCCATTCTAACAATTGGGAAATATTGGAATTTAATGTTTTTGCGGGATTTTTTTTCAGTGGAAACCAAGTAATCAGGCTTTTACAATAAAGCTAAATTACAATAGATGACAAAATACAAAAAAAAGAGCATTGAAAAAAATTGTAGATACTATTATTTAAATTCTTCGGCAGAGCAGTTGTTTACTAGGTGAATTTAGCATATGTTTAAGTAACCCCATTGCATGCATGTATGCATACATGATTTCACACTAGAAAAATTAATATGAATCATATAATTTGCTTAACTAAAGAGTGGGATCATCTACTACGCGTTTATATAGTTGATGTCATAAAAAGTATAGATATGCTTCAATATTTAGGATATGAATGTAAGACAAAAAATACGCAACACTATTACGATCACAATGTAATACATTTTCCGTATAATATCTTCCTCATTTTTTACCATATCAAATTATAAATATTTTCGCATATGATATAAGCCCTTTCACATAAAAACAAACCTTAAAGAGTAAAATATTTAGCTTCTTTTACTTTATTTATACTTTATATATGCACAATGCATTCACTTACAGCTTGACTAAACGATCATTTTTCCGTCGACTCCGATTTTCCGTTTTTCGCTGCCAAAGAAAGAGCCACGTACCATATGGTCAGTGGGTTTAACGTGAATATTTTTGTTTACTTTTGGCCAACTAGTCGCGAGATTTTGGTAAAGATCACATTTTCCATCCCACTGAGCGCTAAGTCTCCACCAAGAGTAACAGCTGCTAGTTCCTATATATCACTCTAGAGACTGAGGGGTAGGGAGCGGTAGCGTGCAGATCAAATTGCATTTTCTACCCATGTTCTACCCCACCCTCCTAGTTAGATGTGTGCGGCTCCCAATCTGTTACTGAGCCGTAAGTAATTATATTTCCTTTTGGTTGAGACCATGCATTTTCTTAAAACTAAATTAGACACTGCATGATTTTTTCGTATTTCGTTTTTCTTCTTTTTGCTCGGGAGAAGTTTCCTTTTTTTCTTTGTATTCTTTAAAGTAAAATGCAGTTATCGATTTGCTCCTTAAAACATTTCTTAGTAGAGATAACTTGGAGTTTAGTGTAGATTTTGATTTGATTTTGTATATATTTGACATTTCCTGTCTTTTACAGACTAAGGGAAAATTGGATTACAGTTTTAGCATTTGAAATAACAAACTTGATCTAAAGCTAATGCATGCATATGACTGATAGAGATAATTTAAGATTTTTTCAAAGCTTAAAGATGCATACATATATGTAGAATAAATTATGATAAAATAACAATTATTCCATACAGTTATTAATTCATTAATGTTGTTGCATTATTTATTTTATTTTTAATTCAAAAGAATAACATTTAACTTGCGAAACTATTTTGAAAATCATTAGTGCTATAATTTTTTTCAGGACTAAAAAAAAGGAATGAAAGTTTATGCGTACACCTTATTTTATCTAGCATATTTTCTGAATTTTTAGTCGTTTTATTAATTTTAGTCCAAATACCAAGCACACCTACTGAAAAACTTCTATTTAGTCTTTAAAATATTGAAAAAAAGCGCCTTATCCATGTTATACAGTGAACTTTGACTTTTGCGCCGGCGTAAGGGACCAACAGAAAAAGGCGAATAAGTGTAATAAGGGCATAAGTGAACAGGCCTATTTAAAGGTCTAAAACACAACATCAGTTCTAATGAGAGCATGAATAACAATGTTTATATAGAAAAGGGACATATTACTACGGTTTGGCAATTACTGTAACGTAACTGCAATGATAAAGAAAAAACAGAAATTGTAGCATACCTAATCACAAACTTTAAAACGATCCATGATGGATAATTGTCCTCCAAACTCTAGTTCATGCTGAAAAATGCCTTCCGTGAGCAATAGGTGAAGGGAAGTGAAGAAACATGCTTATTGTTTAAAGAAAATAAGTTAAATTTTTTACATTTAACGAAAAATTCAGCGCATAAGTGAAATATTTATTTTTAGAGCGACGCATAAACGAATGATATTATCACTATTTTGCTATGGAATGTGCTGGGATCATTGAAAATCGTCGTATAAGTGAAAAAGGCGCATAAATGACGCGGCGTATAAGTGAGAGTTCGCTGTATATACATTTTTAAGGTTTGGCAGTATACCTACTTCAAATATGTGTGCTAGCCGCACTTGATTTTATTATTTTTACCACAAATAATTGATAGTAAATTCTTAATTTAAATATTTGAAATTTGTATAATTCCTTAATGTTTTTGACATGCATATAAAATGCCATACACAACTGTTTAATTTAATTTTTATGCATATCTTTGTTACTAAGCAACAAAGAATATCTTATTGCTTTGAATATTTGTAAGTGTTCTATATAATCTGCTAATTGTTCATTATCCAGTTTATTTATTTATTTTTTGACAATTGTCTCAGAATTTAGAACCAAGGTCTAACCCCAATTTTTGTTGTGGCATTTTTTTTTTTTTTTTGTATACTCCCAAGCAGTCAATAACTTTCATGGTATTAACCACAGAGTATTGAGTCATTTATTAGTAGTATTAAGGTTATCTTGTGAGGTGCGAATGATTATTCGAAAAAATTTATGAATATAAAACGTGATCCAAAAAAAAAAAAACAGGTTTTTTTTTTCTTTTTTTTTTCGGCTGCATAAAAAGTAACATGAGCATATTGCTTCACTGTTGTAATAATGGCTGTGAACTCTACATTTCCCTTTATTTTAGGAAAAAAAAAATACACTGGCGGAAAAAAAAATCCCAACACCAAGAAAGACTTGTGTTAGATAAACGAAATTTGGTAGGCGTGTTTATACAACTGAAAGATGACATCGATTGAAATTTCGCGTTCCGCGCATAAGTGTGGCGCAGCTGGAGTCACTCAGAACATGCAAATAAGGCTTGTTTTAAAAGCGTGCTTTGAAGCTCGTGTGTATTATTTTTCCGTGAAATTTGACGAATTGCGTTCATGTTAGCCAGGAATGCCTTTAAGAAGACGAAGAAGCCATTATCAACAGCTCACCGAGTTTAAACGAGGTCGTACAATTTGGCTACGAGAAGATGAATTTTCATTTCGCGATATTGCAGAAAGACTTGGGTGAGAATGTTTCCACCATGAAGGATTATTGGAAGCTATGGGCAAGGGATGGTACTACCTCAAGAAGATCGAGTTCCGAGCTGCCACGTGGCACGACTGAGAAGGAAGTTTGCCGAATCTTGCGCACGGCTGTGGCGCATCGTACTGCATCTACGGCTGATATTCTAACTGCAGTTGGTACCGTCATGACCCAAGGAACGGTAAGAAACTGTTTACTTCAAGGACAGCTCCGAGCCAGGCAGCCTGTAGCCGGTATTTCATTGACTGCAAACCATTGCCTTTTCCGACGGCAGTGGTGCCACGACAGAGCTCACTAGAGGTCGGAGTGCAGATCTGTTGTAATTTTTGATGAAAACAGATTCTGAATTAGTGCCAGTGGTGGTTGTATATTGGTCAGAAGGAGGATAGGGGACCGCCTGTATCCAAGCGGTCTACGGCCCAGACACACGGGACGCACACCTGGAGTTATGGTCTTTGGAGCAATTTCCTACGACAGCAGGGGCATTCTTGTGGTTATCCCAAACTCACTGACTGAAAATTTGTTGTCAGTCTGTTAATTTAACCAGTAGTACAGCCCTTCATGAGTAGCATTCAAGGGGGCGTTTTCCAACAGGATAACGCTCGCCCTCACACCGCTGCTGTAACGCAATGTACTCTACAGAGTGTTGACATGTTACCATGACCTGCAAAATCACCAGATGTGTCTCCAATTGATAACGTATGGGATATCATGGGATGACACCTCGAGCATCATCCACAGTCAGCAATGACGGTCCTAGTATTGACACAGCAAGTGCAACAAGCATGGAACTCCATACCAAAAGTGACATTCGGCACCTGTATGACATAATGCATGCACGCTTGCAGGCTTGCCTTCAAAATTCTGGAGGTTACACCCTCTATTAAATTAACATAATTTCACATTTGCGCAGCATTTTCTTGGGCTTAAATTATCCAGTGATCTTGTACATTTAATCAATTAAACATGTTAACTAGACAATTGCATTACCCAAATTTCATTACTCTACAGTAATTTTTTCTTGGTGTTGGGATTTTTTTTTCCGCCAGTGTAACTGACACATTTTGTTTATCTCAAATGAAATTACTCGTACATTTCTCACGTACTCTTATCAAAACAACAAAATTGATTTGCTGCCATATTTAACGAGTAGTGCTTAACTTCACATGGATTTCTAAATTGTAAAAAAACGGATTGATATTTTTTTATTTTAATTATTTTCTTAGTTTTTCATTCTCATCAGAAGCACATACAGTAGCTCAGCGTGTTTTTCAATTGTAGTAATAAAAATATAAACTTTGTGTTTCCTATAATTGTATTACCTAGGCATGAACAAAGATATTGAAAAAATATGATCCATACGGATTTCATATTCAATACGTGAATTATTTCATGTAGCTTTAACTGACTAGTAATTGATGGTTTTCTTACATTTTGTTTTGCAGTAGGATATCTTGTTTTGGGAAAGAAACAAAACAAAAGGAAAAAGAAAAACAAATAATATACAAGATCTGATTATTTCTGTACTCAATGTACTTAAAAAAAATGCTAGCTGAAAAAAACAGGTGCATTCCCCATAACTTCATATTACCTAGATAAATACTAAATGTATTTGATTCAGCAATGAATGTCCAACGCAGCTAAACACGAACTGTAGAATGTATAAGATTTTCCTATTATAAAATCTATTTTAATAATGCATCACAACATAGCTCTGAAATTCAAATACAACTGTATATTTAAATGTGACGACTATCAACAGTTTCTGTGCTATTACACGGCTTTTTAATAGTTCTAGATTTTATATAATTTAAACTAGGAAATCATTTTTTTTTTGAAATAAAAGTATTATTTGGATGAACATTGATCTAAGTAAAAAACGTATACTACTACCGACCTTGCTATTTAATAATCGGATGCAAATATAAATGAAACAGTAGATTGAGTTATAGATGTGCTGTAGAGTAGTCCTGAACTTGAGAGATAAAAGGCACTATGTTTATTATATATCATTTTTGCAAAATCGGGATTTCAACAACATTTAATTTAACGTTTTAGACTATATAAAAAATGTAACACACTAAGATTAAAATAAATAAATTTTCGTTTTATTAGCCTCATGAATAACAACCCAGTAATACAAGTCATCACAAAATAAACACTCAAAACTTCTAGGCAACCAAGTTTTTTTGTGACTTAGTGCCCCGGGTAGGTACAGATATGTACTTTGACTAAAGCCAAAAATTAATGCATGCATCGAAGCCATATACTGATAAGTTGTTGTTAATTTTGAATTTGGTACAAAATAACGAGAATATAATGTCAATATCGTGTCTTAATTTCTCAGGGTTCAGTTAAAAACTTATATGCAAAACTATTTTGATCTAATGCCCAAAAAGACTCTTTGGAAATAAAAATTATTTCAATTCGACGTCAAAAGAAACTTTCGTTTTTAACTCTCATTCTTTAATACATTTTCCTTGAGAAACCATATTGATTTTGCTAAAAGCAATGCTTGCGAGAAAGCAATGAATATTAATCGATGAACTATGTTGCTTTTACCGGATTCTCATACATTATTTATCTTTCTTCGACCCCCAAGAATGGAACATTTGGCTATTGATGAAATACTTATTTCTGTCCGTCTCTTGCTTTGTCTACTTCTTCAAAGAATGTCTGCAGACCAGTTCAGTTTCTATCCCCCAACTGATCCTAACAAAGGAATAGCCTTTTGAATAATGGATAGACACCAATAAATACCTCATTCCTTTAAGGACACGTGGAAATAACGAATATTCCAGGCTGAGCAAGAAGCTTATATAAGAGTTCGACAAACATTTTATATAGAAAATTGTTGCTTCGCTGAAAAAGGTACATTCTCTAGGCCGCTTCTCAGACATGCGAAATGTGGTGGCATTATAATAATCTTCTTACCCAAGAAAATGCAGTGGTTGTTTCTGTTATTTATAATTAGGATATATAAAATGGAACGTTGTGTGTGCATGTGAGATAATGCTATCATCTGGATAGGTTGGGAAATGAGAATAGAGTTAGCACTGTTGTTAAAGAATCTGTTTGGCATAGATTCAATAGGTCAACTTTATACCATTAAAATAGCCCGGAAAAGTCTGAATTATTTGCTCTTTTTCTTTTTTTTTTTTTGTAAAAAAAACTGGTAATAGCATGCGGTACATTTTGGTTGACATTTTGGATTTTTTTTTATTTTTTGTTTAAATATAGAAAAACTATAGCCTAAAAAAGTACTTTTTTTTTTCATCTGCGTAGTTAATTATTAAATACAAATATTTAAGTTACACTTTTGTATGCAGATTTTGTCACAAATAATTCTAGGTCCTGTATGACATTTTATATTGTATTATATTGCTTATATAAAGCCTTTGCAATAGACAGCGTCACAGTTACTTTAGGCATGATAAGTCAATTAGCATTCATGGCAATCTGTACCCATCAAAATGATATGGGAGGGATGAAAAAATGGGAAAGAGAGTTGTATTTTAGTTGAAATAAAGTTTAAGGCAATAGTAAGTTGACTTATTTCTTTGAGTATGGAATTTTAAAAAAAATCTTACAATTTGCATTAGTTTTGTCAGTCATTGTACTACCGGTAAATTTGTCTATAACTATTTTTTTTTGGAGAAATATAGCAATGTGCAGCGAAAAAAATACTAATCAATACAATAGTAAATAAAAATTACACAATTGCTTTGCAATACTACAATTACTGAAATTTCGGAAAAAAAAATAAAGAAATCCAATTGCTTAAAAACACTTAAAGTAAACTTCACGTTAATTGATGATTCATAGATTTTCATCAATCATCTATCATTTATCAATAAAGTATCTTTTCGTTACTTCTTCGCAAAACATTAATCATTGGTAATAGCTGGGTTAATGATCAACCCTAAACTCCATTATGCCATTCTTCCTTTATCAGGAGAAAGCTTCCTGTCGTAACACTGCTTTTAAATTTTATATTCATAACATATGGAACCCTTTGGAGATTCTTTATCTTTACTTTCTGATTGCGATTTTTTCACTAAATTAAAAAAATATATATATTTTTTTAACCATATTTTTAATATGCATTTCCTTATTCGTTGAATGTAGCTTTGAAACATTTAAACTTCTAAAACCGTATGCAATAGCAAGTTTTAATTTCTATTTTTAAAGGCTTAAACTTATACCATTAAGTTAATGATTTCTGAAAATAAGTGTGCATATTTTAACTATTTAGGCGTTTTAATTCTTATGGCACAGTAAAAATCATAAATCTGATTATTTTTAGTAGTTACAGTCTCTCATTAATGATAACCAGGAGGTTAAGCGACGGGCAATTATTTAGAAAAGCCGGCGTTTTTTTTTTTTTTTTTTTCAATTGAAAGGGAGGTAAAGGTTAACATGGTATGTTTTAGTAAGATAACTTAAAGCAAAAAATCAATGACAACCGTTCATAGCAATGTTTAACATTTCTTTGATACATAATTTTTGCCGAATTATTTCTTAGGTAGATGATGAGGCACTTGTGGTCAAACATCGAGAGGCACGTGTGAACCGTTCTCATATTTTCTCCTTAATATTATTATTACGGCAGGATAATATTTAAGTGTTTAGAAACGTTCTCAAGTATTGATAATTATTATTTACTATTATCAGTCTGCATATTTATTCTTAATTGTCACATTCTGAAAAATATATACCAAACTTAATGATAACCCGTTTAGAAGTCAAAAAGAAATCTATTCGAAATAAATTGTTTTTTCTAATATTTTATAAGGGCTTTTTGTACAACATTAGTGTCAAACGTAAACGAAAAGAGCAAAATCAAATATTTTCTGAAAACTCATTACCTTCACGAACTAAACACCAACAACAATTTAAAAAAAATTTCTATGCACATTTTTTACATAATCTAGTACTTATTAATGATCTTACAACTTAAAAGTGCTTTCCGTTTTAAAACTACTGAAATAAGTTGATTATGTAAATTCCAGTACAGCTCATTCATCTCATGTTTTATTCCAAACGTTTTAAATGAATGAAAAATCAATAAAAGATATTTTTTTGTTGTTGTTTAAAGAAACATATCTAATGCCGGGACAGAAGCACTCATTCTGAAATGAGAAATTTAATTTCCTTCTTCCAAAAAAAAAAAAACACACACACAAAAGCTAGAAGCAATTTATTCTAATATATGTAAGTTCTTAAAGTTTTTTGTATTCTTTTGCTAACGAGATTGTGTTTCTTAGTAGTCTGAGAAGAAAATTTAAGTTATATTTTCTAATATTAATTAAAACGGTTAAATTTCTAATTTTTTGCAACCAGTTAAGTGTAACAACAAACTAGTTAACTAGAACATTTTACTCCGAGCCAACATTAAAGATACTTGCTGCGTAGTTTCAAAAATGGTTCTTCTACAAAGCAGTTTTCAAGTTTCTTTTGATTTTTTTATTTGCTTCACATTGGGATATGCGTTTTAAAGTATGTACAAAAAACCTAAACCTTACACGGCACAAACCAAACAACAATTAAAAGTGATACCCTGTAAGTGTTAGTATGTTAGGTAATTGCATTGTAATATTTTAACTTTTTTCTATACGTGTTTTGGAGCAATAAGGGGCGTTTCATTAAGATTTGTTAAAATTTAAACCAGCATAGAAACAAGTATTTAAAAGCAACCCTGATTTAATGTATTTTAATCGTATATTTAATTCATAAAATGGACTTCTGAAAGCATAAAGCTGGTTTGTTTACTTTGTTGTATATCTATAGTGACCATCTATAAATCGGTTTTACTTAAAATCCGAAGGAAAACCAAAACAAAACGATAGGAAATTGTGTTAAGAAACTTGAGGTATTTGGGAAAACGAAAAAGAAAAACTTTTTTTTTATCTATATGCATTACAGGGCCATCATTTCAAGTTTTACCAGGGGGCAAAGGGTCCAAACACAATGCAATTTCATCGGAAAACCTTAAAAAACCACGCACCGCTTATAAGTAAATACATTGATTTCTCAAAGTGGGGGGGGGGGTGCAATTGACCCTCCCTGATCCCCCTAAAGGACGGGCCTGCACTATTATGGAACTAGGAGAAATTACTTTCGCAGAAGCCTAAAGGCTTCAACATCTGTGTCAAATAACACACATATCTTTGAGAGGGAATTGAACAGTTCATTCAGCCAAAATAGCCAATAGGTTGCATATAAAAATAACATTTCTATGATATCAAAGTTACTGGGCTTGCAGCAAAGGAATCCCTGATTTCAAAATTTAATATTTTAAAAACAAATGACGCGATTTTGGAATGAAACAAACGGTATGTGTATTGTAAAAGCCGTGAAAATCATGTGCAAAATTTCAAAAAATTAGTGACAAAAAGAGCCAACAGATGGCGCTGTAAGCTGCAATTGAAATATAAGTAATAATAATTTAAACAAACTATTATTACTTATATTTCAATTGCAGCATACAACAACACATACAACACATACAACAATAATATAACAACACATACAGTTTTTCGCTGGTTAGGCCACAGTCTTTCGGCAACAAGGACAAGCTTCCAAAGACAGTAAACGTTGGACTGTAGCCTATACTTTGCAATTCATGTGAGAAACGTATTTGTTGTTCAATATTATAGTTGGTTTAAACCTCTTTTTCCGCTTCAACGCTAGAAATGATCGCCCCAGCCCTCAAAACACTATTTATAGTTACTCGTATTGCTATTGCAGCTTCCGGCGCCACCTGTTGGAACTTTTAGTAACTATTTTTTCAAAATTATGCTTATGATTTTTGCAGCTTTCACAATAAACATGCCATTTGTTTCATTTCAAAATCGTCATTTGTTTTTGAAGTATTCAATTTTAAAACCTTGGAATATTTTGCTAGACACCCTGTACAATAGTGGGGAAAAGTTGCTTTTGTATAATGAACTGCCTCAGGGGTCATTCCACGTCAAATCGCCTAAGGCTATGTGCCGTCATGTCTCGGATTTTGTTCAATATTTTTTTACGGATAGATACGTATGAGATAAACTCAAATTAATTTTTTTAGATTTTTTGAATAAAAATTTAGGGTTGTAGAATTTTTTGAAATTTTGATTTTTTCAGAATTTTTGCTTTTTTATTTTTGGTATGCATTTTGAAAAAGCTCTATAACTTCCTCATTTTTTATTCAATTAAGGTTTACGTATCATTTTAAAGCTAATTATTTTCTCCTTCCATATTAGTGACAAAAATGAGATTGTGAAAAATAGAATTTTGCCAATGGTCGTCTGAAGTCAGATTTTGTGTTTTTTCAATTGGTATGTTCAATAGGTCATATCTCCGGAGTACCAACTAAGAACTGCCCTTTTTTTTTTTCAGTGATGACAACATCATATACTTTTTATGTATAAAAAATTAGGAGGGTGTTTTTCGTTGTTTTGGAATAAAAAATTCAAGTGTGTTTTTTCAGTTGGTATGATCAATAGGTCATATCTCCAGACTACCAACTAAGAACTGCACGACACTTTTTTTCTGTTATGACAACATCATACCCTTTTCATGTATAAAAAATTAGGAGGGTGCTTTTTGTAGTTTTGAAATAAAAAAATCAAACGTGTTTTTTCAGTTGGCATGATCAATAGGTCATATCTCCGGATTATTAGTTAACAACTGCGCCATTTTTTTTTCTACAATGAAAACATCATAATGTTTTTATGATCAAGATATTAGAAGGGTGTTTTTTGTTGTTCTGAAATTTTAAAAAAAATATTTAATTCTTGAAACAAATTTCTTTAAAAATCAAGTTTTCGATAAGTTTAAAAATTCCGAAAATTAAAAAAAAAACTATGCTATCACAAGGAAGACCCCGACATGGCAGCTGAATGGCATTTCTTTGCCACGAGTCATGGCAAGAATGCATGCGATGGAGTAGGGGGCATAATAAAACGGCTTGCAATAAGAGCAAGTCTTCAAAGAACTGTCGAAGGACAGATTTTAAATGCACTTGATCTATTTCAATTTGCCTCTCAAAACATAAAGGGGATACATATGTTTTTCGTTACAGCAGTGGAAGTGGTTGCAAATGAAGATTTTTTAAAGCAGAGATATGAAAGAACCTTAATAATAGTAGGCAGCAGAGAAAATTACTTCTTCAAGCCATTAGACACGAAGGTTATATTAGTGAAAAAGGTTTCTGTGTTTGAAAAACCTTTTGTTGCCACTGTCGGAACATCGAAGAAATAAAGATTGTTATTCATGACATTTTTATGCTTTCATTTGATAACAAATTATAAAATGTTACGTAGATTTCAGAATAATGGAAACCAAATATAAAATTTTTCCAACCACCAAGAGCTCGCGAGTCTTTCTTTGTCAAATTATGAATGAAAGTATAGTTAAAGACATTTCAGTTTACTTTATCGTAAATCTTATCGGTTGATGGAGTGGCTAGCAAATTATTACTGAAGAGTAAAATAATTATGCAGCGACTTTTCACTACCAAAGCATGCAAGTAATAGAACAATATAAAACTACCATCAAGTATTTGAATGTAATAAATAGGATACATTTTCATCTGCTTGTGACGTGTGATGCTGAGTGAATCTAAAATTTAAGTTTCAAAAGTTGATTTTAAAGTAAAGTTTTTTGAAGAAAACATGTTATATTTTTATTTCAAAATAACAAAAAAACTTCGTTCTAATTTCTTGATCATAAAAAACATCATGATGTTTTCATTATGGAAAAAAATGGCGCAGTTGTTAACTGGTAATCCGGAAATATGACCTATTGATCATACCAACTGAAAAAACACGTTTGATTTTTTTATTCCAAAACTACAAAAAGCACCCTCCTAATTTTTTATACATGAAAAGGGTATGATGTTGTCATCACTGAAAAAAAAATTGGGCAGTTATTAGTTGGTACTCCGGAAATATGACCTATTGAACATACCAATTGAAAAAACACAAAATCTGACTTCAGACGACCATTGGCAAAGTTCTATTTTTCACAATCTCATTTTTGTCACTAATATGGAAGGAGAAAATAATTAGCTTTAAAATGATACATAAACTGGCTTAATTGAATAAAAATGAGGAAGTTATAAAGCTTTTTCAAAATGCATACCAAAAATAAAAAAGCAAAAATTCTGAAAAAATCAAAATTTCAAAAAATTCTACAACCCTAAATTTTTATTCAAAAAATCTAAAAAAAAATAATTTGAGTTTATCTCATAGGTATCTATCCGTAAAAAAATATTGAACAAAATCCGAGACATGTCGGCACGGCCGACTATTTAAATTAGGCGATTTGACGTGGAATGAGTCCCAGGGGCAATTGAAGATATTATCATAGATCAACAAAAATTTGCACACATGCTAACAAAGACATAAGACAGCTTCTCAGCACTATTGGAAATTTTATATATATGTAAAAAACTGTTTTGTGATGTATCCTAATGCGTAATGCAATAAAAACAACGTTTGTTCTTTAGTTTTTTCAACTATATTAGCTTTTATTACAGCAGTATGATTAGCTTTTCTAATTCTGAAAGGTATTGATTGCAATTAGTCTTGAATATTAAAGAATGGCATAATTTAGCTTCAAAATTAATTATTTAAATGTACCATTTCAAAATTTCTTAACAAAAATAGAGTTACATTGTTTAGAATTTATTTTTCTTATCGCAAAAGGAGAGCTCAGAGTTATGTTAGTCCTACAAATATTGAACTGCTAAAGGGGAACGCAAATTCCAGGGATTTAAGGAAAAAAAATCATCTTACCAAGCTGCTTATCTTGAAGAAACTATCAATAAATGCGTCCTATAATCAACCATCAGCTACAAAATATCTTTCATCTCTAACATTTATTCTAACCCATGGCACTGAACGTGTTTTGAATGCATAATAGAAAAAAGATTCCATAATACTTGTCCTCAGATAATAAAATTATTCCTGGAAAATTACGGTTGTAAATGAAAGTTCTGGTAACGCTTAAGCATGGAGAAGTGCATAAACTAGCTACAAGTTGAGCATTTTTTTCTGAAATTAAGTATTCCAAAAGAGCAGTCTTTTTCACGCTTTCTTTCAATTAAGTGTAACTAAAATTGATGCTTCGTTTCTTAGTACGATTTTTTTATTTACCGGAAATTCTTGCACATTTATGTCAGAATGTACAGAATGTATAAATTATGTGGCAAACATGAATAAAGCGAATATATTTGTCCTAATTGTTATGTACGTTTCATATGAAAGTTGTTTTTGAACTAAAATATGCTACATGTTATTTCATCTAGTCATTAGAAATGGTGTTTTTCAAAGCAAGGATGCTAAAATGATCCATGACACTATGGGGGCATATAAATTATAAGAAACCATATGCACTTTTTTTTTTTTTGGATAGTAATAACTTGGTTTTAAAGTGAAAATCTTCTGAAATTGAGCTTTGAATGGTAGTCTAGCTAATAAAATCATTTTTGCACATCTTATTTAACATAGCATTATATATTTTTTTGTAGAAATATAAAGTTGATGTATTAAGAAGCAAATCTCTGTGGATGTTGATTTTGTAAAATTTTCAGTTTTGTAATTTTAGTCTATTGTTTATTGTTAGTAAATTATTTGCTAGTAAATTGTAAATTGTTTATCTGTTAGTTAATGCACAAAACGTTTGTCTTTTTTAAAATGTCTTTTCCCTCTTGTTTGTTTACATTGTAAATAACGTAATGCTTTTACGCAGCTTCGAGAGAAAAATAATCTGTATAGCATTTTTCAGAGGGCTACTTAATTTCATAAAAAATATTTTTCCTAATAAGGTATATTTTATTCATTTATTTTTCTTCCTGCCTTCGTAAATACCTTGCTTTGCGGGCCAAAATATAAGAGTCACACGCAGAATAAGTTTTGTCTTGTAATACATTCCCTACGCTAAGAACACAAAAACGATTCTAAATTCTTTACAAAACGCATTTCATCTTTCATATACTGCAAAAAATAAACTATTGTTTTTACAGTATGCAGTCATAAACTGCAAAACTAGCTATTTTACAGTTCATTCAAGTAAAACTAGAATATTAGTTTATTACTGTAAAATTAGCAATTTTATAATTTATTACCATAAAATTACTTATATTCTACTGTAAGACTAACATTGTAATACTGGCAGCAGAGGTTCCAGTTTAAAAATACAAAATGCACAGAAAAAAAATGCAAAACTAGCAATTTAAGGTTACTACTGTAAAAATTAGCATTTTTTCCATTTTATTACTGTAAAATTACTATAAAATTAGCTGAAAAAACAACATTCATTTTTATGTAAAGTACGTAGACATATTTATCAAACATATGACACAATTTATAAAAACCATTTTTATTTTTATAGGGTCATCTTAAACTGTTATTTTAATAGTCTATAGTTGTAGCAATGTTTCAATATTTTGTGTATAAATCAAAATTTAAATTTAAGCAATCGCATAGATTAATACGAACAGAAATAAACAAAATTTATATTGCGTATTTCTAGTAAGGGGAAACAATAAATATAAGTATATCTTGGGGATTTTCTTTCATGATAGAATACAAACAATTCAAAAATAAAAACGTATAAAACTTGTTGCGAAATTCTTAAAATTAATTGACAGTAACGGAAGTACTTTTAGATTTCGTGCTTCTGAATTAAACAAATGCCTATTAAAAATATTTCCTATACGTTTAATTTTTCAAAACTATTTCTCACAAATTTTTCATGTTGTTTACGAGTTCATCTAACTTTTCCTTATTTGCTTTTAATATTTTTGAAGAATGCATAATATAAAACAAAAATGCATAAAATCTCAAATCTTGGCAAAAAAGTATTATTATATGGTTTACAGTTAACCTTTCCAGGCGGTCACCAGAATTAATAATAATGTATTCTAAACTAGAGATAGATCTGTAACAAAATGACTTTTTACTTAGCAGTGCTTATGCTACACTGTTAAAAAAATTTCCTGAAAATAACGAAAAAATATACGGCAGCTGAGTTGCCGGAGTGTTTCCGTTTCGTTAATTATATTTCCGTGATTTTACGGAAAAATGACGAACGAAGTGTTCGTCATTTTTCCGTTTAAATAACATCCGTTTTGAAAATAACAAAAAAATATACGGCAGCTGAGTTGCCGGAGTGTTTCCGTTTCGTTAATTATATTTCCGTGATTTTACGGAAAAATGACGAACGAAGCGTTCGTCATTTTTCCGTTTAAATAACATCCGTTTTGAAAATAACAAAAAAATATACGGCAGCTGAGTTGCCGGAGTGTTTCCGTTTCGTTAATTATATTTCCGTGATTTTACGGAAAAATGACGAACGGAGCGTTCGTCATATTTCCGTTAGGCATTTTTTCGTTTCGTAATTCTCCGTTCTTCATTTTTTCGGTTCTTATTATCCCCGCTTATACGTTATAGGCTTATACCTATACGCTTTGACTTATATGTATACATGCAAGATGGAAAATTATTTAAATTTTGCAAATTAACAAGCGCTTTTATAGCAGCTTAATATCAATAGCAAATTATCTATGGAAGTTCAATAAATTAGTCCTTTAAGTAACGCAAAATGCGTAGATTGTGTAGAACAACAAATGCACAAATTGAAATTTTAAGAAACATTTGAAAATTTGCGAAACAATAAACATATAAAAAGAACAAACATGGGTAATGTGCTGCCTTATCTTTTTCGTTTGTTCTTTTTATATGTTTATATTGTTTCGTAAATTTTCAAATGTTTCTCTAAAGTTTCTTAAAATTTCAATTTGTTCATTTGTTGTTTTTTCCAATCTACACATTTTGCGCCACTTAAAGGACTAATTTATTAAACTTTCATATATAATTTGCTATTAATATTAAGCTGCTATAAAAGCTCTTGTTTATTTTGCAAAATTTCAATAATTTTCCATCTTGCATATATAAGTATAAGCGTATAGGTATAAGCCTATAACGTAAAAATGTGGGTGATTAAAATATGGGAAAATGAGAAACAGAAAAATAGAGCAATTAAAAAAGGAGCGTAAACTAGCTCACCGGAAAATTATATATATATAAGACAAAATGATGAGCAAAAATGTAAACTTAAAACTCTTACGAATTTTGTTTTTTAGAAAAAATTTGAAAGTATCCGCTCATATACTTCAAACTTTTAAACATCTTGCCTTTAAAAAAAATACTAAAGCAATACAAGAATTGGCTTTTTTTTTTCATTAAAAATTTTAGTTCATTAAAATAACATGATTTTTTTTGAAAAGATTACATTAATCTCGCATAAAATACTCAAATATTTTGAAGATGGAATGATCAATGCATAGTATTTCTGAGCGCATAACTTCAAAAAATTAAAAAGTATTAACAAGGTGCATTCTTTTAAAAATATTTTCTCTTATGTTTGAATAAAAATTAAGTTCTTCCGAAAGTTCTTTTTTTCTTTTCTGAAGTTGAAACATTCGTGGTTCCCTTAACCCGGGAGAAAGCGCGCCTTTCATTCAAACACGGAAGCGCGTGGGGTCTGGACGGACCCCGAGCACCAAAAGTAGTTAAATCTACTTTTTCAGTAATATTTCAAGTTAGAATGCTTATTAATAAAAAATTAAAGATTTTCTATATTTTTTAATTCAGCAAATCTCTTAAATACAATAAAAAACATTTAAATTACGAACCTGGGGCAATTTAACATCTCTATTTCTAATCTTCTTTATCGATGCAAGATTTACATAGGTCCAGTGTATGTTCTTTGCACAAAAACTGGTTACATTTTAAGCAAGCAGTAGATGATTTTTTGTCCTTATTACGCGGGCAAATATAGCAACGTCCTTTGGAATTTACTGCTGTTTTTGTTTTCTTAGATGTAGGGTCATCTTTGCTGCAAACGTTCAAGCATCTCTTACGGCAGTCTTGGGAAAGCCCCACTTGTCTTGAACGTCTTTCGATGTTAGGTTTTATTAGATGTAGAGCCAAATCTTTCAGGAACAATCTTCTGCTTCTGTACTGGAGGGGTGGTTTCTGTGTTGATAATAATACTATCCTTGCATTTATGGCCGCAATATTGAGCATGGAATAAAATATCACCATCGGCTACCTGTTTGTAATTCGGGCAGTGGAATAGTTAGCTTCCATCTCATCCACAACATCAACTGCACCTTTTGTTAGATTATAAAAAGATATAATTTCTGGTTTCCTCTTGTCACCTGTTGATTCGTCAATTCGTCATCGTTGTGCATTGAGGAAAGCAAAATGGCACATTTCCCCTTTTTTGGAATGTAGGAAACAGCAGTTAAGTCTTTTTGAAAAGCAAAAACGGAAGAATTCACTTCTGTACCTTTTGCTACAGTGAATTCTGGAGGTATTTCTCTTTTATCTTTTCGAAGAGTTCCAACCAAAGTGATTTTTTCAGACAGAAGATATTTTGCTAAGGGATAACTTGTATACCAATTGTCTGTAGTGAGATTTCTTCCTGTTTTATATAATGGTTGCATTAGTCTTGTAACAATATCCAAAGGTTTGTTACTTTTTTGGAATTGTCCTTCTGGTTGATTTCCAGCGTATATCTCCATATCAGAAGTGTAAAATATTCGGGAATCTACTAAAGCAAAAATTTTAATCCCATATTTTGCTGGCTTGTTTGGTATATATTGTCGAACGTCCTCGAAAGGGCAAAAGTTTTTCGTCAATCGTGACGTATTCACCTACGCAGTAGGAATCTCGGCAAAGTTTGACAAATGTTTCAAATATGCTTCTGATTGCCGCAAGTTTGTCTTCTTTTTGCCTGTCTTCTCTTGTATTGATGTTGTCAAACCTCAAGCATCTCAGAAGAAATAAAAATCGCTTATACGGCATTGTAGCAGGAAACATTTCAATGCCAGTACCATCTGTAGTAGGGTGAGTCGAAAAAATCGATTTTTTTATTTCGAAATCGCATTACCTCTCAAAAGTTGTGGTTTAGTATCCACAACTGGGGAAAAATAAGAAAAAAATTCTAAGTTGACGTCTTCGGTTCGCGCATGAGGCTTAAAGTTGGAAAAAATATGTTAAAAATGGAAATTTTCAAAAGGAAAAAAGGAAAAAAAATTGTAACTTTTTATAATGCAGCTGTCATAAGCTGTAAATATTTTGTGCATTTTTAATCTAAAAAAATATTTTATAGCTTTTACATACGATCATTAGTTTGCAGATCAGCCTTAAATTGGGCTAAAATCGCCTACAATGTCAAATTTCGAAACTATCGATTTTTGTTATTTCGAAATCGCATTACCTCTCAAAAATTGTGGTTTGGTATCCAAAATTTGGGAAAAATAATAAAAAAAAATCTAAGTTGACTCCTTCGGTTCGCGCATGAGGCTCAAAGTTGGAAAATATATGCTAAAAATGGAAATTTTCAAAAAATAATTTGAAAAAAAAAACTAATTGTTTTCTATCGAATCTGAATCAAATTGTTGGTAGATAACATAATTTGAACCGAAAAATATACACTTAACTTTTAGAAGATACATTCTGTTTGTGCATAAGGCTCAAAATATGAAAAAAAAAAAAGTCAAAATATGAACCAGAACGCACTACGTCGGCACTGTGCCGGTATATTTTTATTCTACAGCCGACTTGTCTAGACATTACACATATTCTAGGAGACAGTTTGAAGTCCCTGCAGTCTGCACTCCCTTTGGTTGTCACTTAGTCAGCTAGACCCGCCAAACAAACAGTATCTTTAATTAGCAACTGAAAGTGGATCAAAAAGTACAGCGTGTTTAGCTTTGGGTGAGTTTTTTTTTGTAACTTTATAGTATATTTTTATGCTCAAGTTTTGTTATACTGTTCTCCGTTCTCCCACTAATAAATAATGGAACCCCGGAAAACTTCTAAACGTTTAGTTGTTTGTCCGTTTTTTGGTGCACCGAAAGGGTTAAGTCAAAGCGTTTTACCCACATGTGCAGATGCGTTGTTAACTTGTTTTGAAGAAAAATCGCAATCTGTAAAAGGCGAACCTTTTACAAGGATTTCAGATTGCATATCTGCTTAAATAGCAGAGATTTACTGCAAAGCTTCTATACCAATGTACAGTGGTAATACCGATGTGCGTTCTATACCAATGTACAGATGTATAGTGTACACCTACAAGAGATTGGCTTTTCAGCACAAGAACACGAAAAATTTATTGCACACCTGAAAGAAGCAACGTCAAAAAGTTTAGACTTCGCTTAATTAACAAAATGATTGAGTTTTGTCTTGAAGTTCAATTTATCTTTATCACGACTAAATGACTTTCTCAAAGTGTAGTATTATGGTAATCCTTTATCAATTTTACAATACGTACATGACTGACCGTTGGTATAGAAGCTTTGCAGTAAATTTCTTCTATGAGCTATGCAATCTGAAATCCTTGAAAAAGGTTCGCCTTTGACTTAACCCTTTCGGTACACCAAAAAACGGACAAACAACTAAACGTTTAGAAGTTTTCCGGGGTTCCATTATTTATTATTCGGAGAACGGAGAACAGTATAACAAAACTTGAGCATAAAAATATGCTATAAAGTTACAAAAAAAAAACTCACCCAAAGCTAAACACGCTGCATTTTTTGATTCACTTTCAGCTGCTAATTAAAGATGCTGTTTGTTTGGCGGGTCTAGCTGACTAAGTGACAACCAAAGGGAGTGCAGACTGCAGGGACTTTACTCTGTCTCCTAGAATATGTGTAATGTCTAGAAAAGTCGGCTGTAGAACAAAAATATACCGGCACAGCGCCGACATAGTGCGTTCTGGTTCAGTTTTTGACATTTTTTTTTCATATCTTGAGCCTTATGCACAAACAGAATGTATCTTCTAAAAGTTATATATATTTTTATGGGTTCAACTTATGTTATCTACTAACAATTTAAAGCAGTTTCGATAGAAAAAAAAATTACTTTTTTTTCAAATTATTTTTTGAAAATTTCCATTTTTAGCATATATTTTCCAACTTTGAGCCTCATGCGCGAACCGAAGTAATCAACTTAGATTTTTTATTTATTTTTCCCAAATTTTGGATACCAAAACACAATTTTTGAGAGGTAATGCGATTTCGAAATAACAAAAATCGATAGTTTCGAAATTTGACATTGTAGGCGATTTTAGCCAAATTTAAGGCTGATGTGCAAACTAAAGATCGCATGTAAAAGCTATAAAATATTTTTTTAGATTAGAAATGCACAAAATATTTACAGCTTATGGTATTTGCATTATAAAAAGTTACAGTTTTTTTTTTCTTTTTTCTTTTTGAAAATTTCCATTTTCAACATATTTTTTCCAACTTTGAGCCTCATGCGCGAACCGAAGACGTCAACTTAGAATTTTTTTCTTATTTTTCCCAAGTTGTGGATGCTAAACCACAACTTTTGAGAGGTAATGCGATTTCGAAATAAAAAAATCGATTTTTTCAACTCACCCTATTATTCAGGGCTGTACTAGGGCCCAGGGACGCTAAATTTCTTCCTTTTTAATACGCTTTTATTAGTTTCACATGTGGGTTTGTTTGTTTTTTGTTTGTTTGTTTGTAGGTATGTAACTCTGACAAGGGGACCTTACAGGTTGTCACTCACCGATTTTGATGAGTTTTATATATTATGTAGAGGGACCCACCCACCCTAAGTATTTTAGCAAAAGGATATGCCCCAATGCGTCTTAGTTTCCGAGATATAACGACGATCCAAAGTTCAGCTCGAAGTTATTATAGAGGTACGGTTGAGCAGTGGTCACAACAGCGGCCGTAGCCCAGTGAGCAAGGTCCCCCACTTCGACCGCTGGAGGTCTGGGGATCGAGTCCCGTGGCGTATTTTTTTTTTCTTTAATATCGAAAAAAATTCGATAGTTAATGGAAAATCGTTTAATTATTCATTTTTATTTTATTTATTTATTCATTTAGAAAATAATATTTTTTTTTTCAATTTTTAATATTGTTAATTCACGGGACTCGATCCCCAGACCTCCAGCGGTCGGAGTGGGGGACCTTGCTCACTGGGCTACGGCCGCTGTTGTGCCCACTGCTCAAACGTACCTCTGTAACAACTTCGAGCTGAACTTTGGATCGTTATATCTCAAAAACTAAAGCGCATTGAGGAATATATTTTTGCTAAAATACTTAGGGTGGGTCCCTCTACATAATATATAAAACTCATCAAAATCGGTGAGTGATAACCTGTAAGGTCCCCTTGTGAGTCAAAGATAAAATTCACGTTCTTTACAAACGTAAAAGTAATATGTTAAAAACCATTACTATTACTAAAGGCTAAACTATATTGCATGTTGATGCATAATAAGTGCATTTGCCATTAGTTCTGAGTAGGGCATCGATCGTCCACAAAATGCATATTATAAGTGCAAGTAAACTTAGCGGATATTCAACAGTTTTCAAAATCTTCTTTTGAATTTGATTTACTCTAAAAGCGTATTTTTTAGTTTTTTTTAAAGTATATTTACGATTATTTCTTTTTTTCACGCAAAGAAATTAAACAAATAAATTTGCTGTAAAGGCTTTTTTTTTTTGCCTTTTGCAAAAACGGAATACCGTTTAATCACCGCGTAGCCGGCAATTTTCTTCTAGAACATTTTCTTTAAGAGTTATTAGGGACGTTTGAAATCAAATTAGTTCATGTAATAATTGCTTTCTTTGTAACAACTAAGTGGTGGAAGGGGAGGTGAAATTTCAAGAGAAAAAATGGTATTATATTCAACTCCACATTTAAATACTGATTGTAAAGAAGGTACAGTACTATGTCTGAGCTGATTAACGCCAGAAATGAATAAGCATCTCTACCTTTAAGATTCTTCTACAAACAAAATTTTGTCTGAATACTTCCATTACTTCTTGATATACATCACTCACAAATAATGAAAAATAAAAAGTTCAATTGCTCTGCTTCCTCGATGATGTGGCGTATCTTCTGAATTCTTCTTATGGGCCAATTTTTATTTGATTTCGTCTGAACCTTCTTCAGACATAGTAATCACGCTATGCTGAAAACGTTCCATTACATTCTTGCATGTAAAAACTTGGAAGAAGTAGCGGCAAAAACCAATCAGCACTGAACCACATATTCGTTGGTATATGTATGTACCGAATTTCATTCCAATTTACGCAGTAAGTTTTGTGGTAGAGTCGCCCCAAAAAAATAAACGATAAAATTGAATTCAGCACACATCAGAACGTGTAAATTCTTCCAAATTGACAATTTTTCACGGATCCAATACTTTCTTTTACACATTTTATGAAGAAGAAAATAAAAACACCTCTATCACTTAAATTATATAGACTTGCTTTCGATCATGTAAGAAATTTTAACAAAAACAAATGTCAAACATTGTATATCTGTCTTATTCATTTCACATTTCTTCAACTTCTTTTTTAACACATAAATTTTCCTTTCGATATCAATTAAACTTGGCTTGAGCTGCTAATCTATTCGTTTTTAAGTTGGTAGATAGCGAGTCACGGTGAAATAAGCTATTGTAAATAAATAACGGACGCTTGTTTGATAACTATTTGTTTCTTGGAAAACGCTCGAAACGGTTACAAGCCGAAAGGGTAATTTTTTTTAGTATTTTTCAAAAATTTTAGTCCATTCTATCATTAACGCACACGTTCATCAACAGCAATTAGCAATCTTTTGCTAATTTGGTGTAAAAAAGCCTTTTCATATAATTTAATTTTTGGTACTATCAATGTCGGATCTTCTACATTTTTGTCTGACGACATTTGAACTGGCGACATTTTTGACCGGCGACATTTTGGACAGGCGACACTTTGGACACGCGACAATTTTGACCGACGACATTTTGAACACGCGACATTTTTGACCGGCGACATTTTGAACACGCGACATTTTTGACCGGCGACATTTTGGACACGCGACATTTTTGACCGGCGACATTTTGGACACGCGACATTTTTGACCGGCGACATTTCGGACACGCGACATTTTGGACCGGCGACATTTCGGACACACGACATTTTGGACCGGCGACATTTTGGCCCACGACATTTTGGACCTTCGACATTTTTGCTCGCGACATTTTGGACCGCGACATTTTGGACCGGCGACATTTTGACCAGCGACATTTCAGACCGCGACATTTTGGTTCGGCGACATTTTGGACCGGCGACATTTTGACCAGCGACATTTTAGACCGCGACATTTTGGCCCGGCGACATTTTGGACCGGCGACATTTTGACCCGCGACATTTTGGCCCGCGACATTTTTTCCCAGCGACATTTTGGCCCACGACATTTCGGCCGCGACATTTTGGGCGTATACCGGGAGCAGGCATAACAGCACTGCAGAGGACGCTTTAATGTTTGATCCAGTCGTCGTATAACGCCTGCTCTATGACCTGTGTTCACATTCATGCCATCACACCCTATAACTTTAATACTCTCCATTTGTGCATTCTGCTCTATGAAACTAGAGAGGCAATCCTCAGCAATGTCTTTGCTGAAGCTTGATGTCGGAGTAATGTGGCTGAAGTAAGATGAACCTGGCTGTGTCTGCGATGTTGCTTTTTATGTTCATCTGTCAGAAGTTTTCTGTGGTACTTGCTGTCACTGTCGACTACCCGTGTGCAAGTTTGCTATTTTTGACCATCAAACATATTCCTCTATGTCAAGATGAGCCTGATTAATCTGATTATCATTTTGTTCGAGTTTCCTACGAGTTTTTCTTCTTTCTCTATGGGTCTTACTTCGACAAGAGACCAACATAGGGCAAAACTGATATTGCCAATGCAGCAGCTGATCTATTTGAGACACTGATCTGATCGCAATTATTATCAAGTGAAGGTAGATAGATTGTCCTTTCCTTGCGTTTCATATTTTCTTTGATTTATTCTCAATTGGATTTTCCTCAGGTATGTACCCGTCATCCGTCACACTACCCAACAATTGAGATTCCTCCTCGATACTGTCAGTATCGGCAAAATTGGATGTATTTTTCCTCTATATGATACTTAGCTTATTTACTCGACTAAGACTCGACCAAAGTGGCTTCCTTTTTTTAAATTTTTCTCCTTAATTTCCCCGACTCCCCCTTATTTATACCACCGATTATGGTCTTGGTCCTCTTTGATCATGCAGAAAATGCGTTCCCTTGCCGGAACTTTAAATTCATCAGGGCATTTGCAGTTTGAAGTCATGTCGAAGCACTTACATTTGTAGAGATCAAATAGGCTGTTGGATTTGTTACGCAAGTCAGTCAGTCTCCGCGTCGATAGTTGATATTATCTTTTTTCCCTTTGCGAACCTTCAGGATCGCATTATATTTGTTGTGGCAGTTGATTGGGAAAGTATTGAACGGAAAGTTTCTTGGAGAGCCAAATGTCACGCATGATACTTCGCCTCTTGTGACTGCCATCAATTTGATTGAAACAATAAATGTAATGTTTATTTTTCATAAATAATAAAAATATATTTAATATTATTATTCATATGAAATATAATATTAATTTTCATATGATGGAAAATATCTCTTTGAAAAACAAATATACAACTGAAATTTATTTTTAGCTTAAAAATAGTTCTATTCCAATCTAACAGAAAACCGAAATAGGCAGGTTTCGTAGTTTCGTATTGTAATATAATAACAGTAGTATTATCTAATATTAGCAATAATATAATAAGCCGTGTTGAATTCAGACTGAATCTAGTTTCAAAGTCGTAAATGAAAACCCATCAATATATCAAAAGAAACTAACCTTTAAATAATCTACTACGCTTACAAGAGGGCTGCTGCAAAACTAATGATAACAGACGTGAAAAAGACCTATTATTTTTATAATAACTACTAATGCTATCCATCGAAATTAAAGCGAAGCATTAAAAATGTCAATTTTAGTTCCTATCGATGCAAAAGGTGAAAAAAAACTGTAGGACAATCAAAGTGCCATACAAAGTCTTTTAATGCAGTATTTTGGCATAAAATCTCAAAATGTCTATTTTTCAGTGAGGCGAAGGGAGATCAAAAAATCGTCAGAAAATTTTGTGATTTTGCAGAATTGTTACTACATACAAAAGGCACGTTTTTCGCATACAAGCTTAAAAAAATTTAAAAAAAAGTTTTTTCGCTCCACCCTATTGATCAGTAAGTTTAAAGTCTTTTTCTTTTTTCCTAAAAACGAAAGAGAAATTTTAAGAATAACGTTGATATTTTACACTTGATAAAAATACCTCAATTTAATATTTTTCTTATTTCATATTTTGTCCTCATTCGACAAAGATCTTTAAGATTAAAACATTTTGTGTTAAGGCAAATCTTAACATTAGTTGCCTTTGTACAGTCTTATATAAAAATCAAGGTTAGTTTGGATATTTTTAATTTTCATAAACCAAATTTTGTAACGACAAAAACTTATAATTTATACTCTTTTACTCTAGTTTGTTTCATTGAATGTTCAGAGGAAGGGAGGGTAGTATAATGCAACATGTTTTAATGAAATAAATGCAGCTGCAATGGTTCAGGCCCGTCATTTAGACGGCTCAGGGGGGTCAATTGCCCACCCCCTGGTTTTGAGAAATCAATGCATTTACATGTAAGTTGGTGGTGGTTTTTGCTGTTTTCCGATGAAATTACATTGTTATTTCTCCCCCCCCCCCCCATGGAGAAACTTGAAATGACGAACCTACAATGGTTTCAGTTCTGATGTTACTTGAGGGAAACGCAGACGTGGATTACGTAAAATAAGTATATCATTTTAGAGCAAGAGTTCGTGAAAGTCAGACCTTCATCATAGTATAAAGGCCCAAACATTTTCCACGTAAGCACACTGCAGCAGATAATTACGTTTCACTATTATTCATGCTAAGTCGCACTGGCTTTGGCAGAAAACAGGTAGCAAAGGTGAGTCAAAAACTGAACCTCATTGAGTCATTCCACGTCAAGAGACCTAGTTGCCCCCAGTCCTTCATCTCCGATTTGAACGAACATTTATAGAATCGCAGATATGCCTTAGAAAGTGACCTATACAAAGTCGCAGCTTACAGAACGCAAACCCTGAGGATCTAGGAACAATTAGAAAAAAGGGCTCCAAAATGTCAGATCAGCTATATGAAGTAAATTGCCATGTTTAGGATGATCCGCCATTCAAGGCCAATTTGGAGGCCCCCCCCCTCCCCTTTTTTTTAAGGTAACCTAGTTCCTCATGATTTGTGTCCTGGAAACGAAAAATTTTTCACAGGTTAGTGTCCAAGGCGTGTCTGCACCTCTTTGAAATGTTGACTAAATCGGAGATGGTCGAGTGGGGACCACCAGATCACGTGACAATTACTTGTTCCGTTTTTTTTTTATGATTTTACTTGCCTTTTCTACTGTTTCCTGTCAAAACCACCGCGAATCAGCTTAAATAATAACGCACCGTTCTTACCTGCTGTAGCAAATTTTTGGAATTTTTTTGGGTCTTGGTCTTTATATTATGACGTAGGGCTAGCGCACAGAGGCTCTTGGACTATTTAAGTTTACACGAAAAATGTCACATAACTTCTCAGGACCTAAGGAAAATGCAAAAGAAAATTTAAAAAAAAAGTCATTTTGTAAAAGTTTGCGGGGGAAAATTGGTTGACCAGAGATTTAGATGCTGATAAAAAAATCATGTTATTATATGTGAAAATAAAACCTTTCAAATTACGAAAATAAAACCTTCCAGTTGTATATCAGATTAAATTTCTGGAGTTAGATTTTAAAGCATGAGAAGATGATTAGAAAATCTGATTCCACAAAAGGTTTTGAACAGAAACTAAGTAAAATGATGACTTTAGATCATATGATTTCGCAAATCCTAGCTTGTCAATGTTAAGGGGAATTAAATAATACTCAGAGAATTTACACATACATCAAACGTGGTGTTGCGTGCATGAATAATCAGTAATTGACGCCTCAGAATTACTGAACTTTTATCAACGAACGAAATGCCTTTTTATTTACTGGAAAATTCTTGAAGAGGAAAATAGAGTTGTTTTTAATAAGCTGCGTGAATTTGCGAAAATTAAATTGCTAATCAAAATATTTTACCAGAAGTGCACGGGCATGAACACATCGTTAATACTGTTTTTTCGTTGAAAAAAAAGCTACTCAAAACTTCAACTAATTAAACAAAATGTTTCGCTCAATTGGACTTTTTTTAAAGATAATTAATAGTTGTATGTTTGTGAGTGATATGGGCACATGAACCAACAGGCGCACGATTCCCCATTTTAATAACCCTACATCTAAGCTTTTATTTTTAAATATTTATTGAATTTAGGTTTTACTTATTGTTATCCATTAAGCTTAATTTATATAGATACTTTTACGATACATTAAAATAAATGATAAAAAATATTAAAAGTTACGTAAAAACTTTTAATAACCCTTTTGTTGACTAATTTATATACACTAAGCAACAAGCTGCCCATATTGTTTGCAAAAACTGTATGTGTATTTTACGCCATACTTCTTTGCACCAAATTGTATATTTCTAGGCCTACCGATTTCTCGAGATCCGTGCCACAAAAAAAAAAAACATATGCAAGTATCTTATTTTATTACATGTACTAGCTGCCAGGGCAGCTAGGTTAACTTCCTGCGGCATGTTGATGCAAAATGTCCCCCTGCCACCCAACTTTTACCTCATTCTGATGTGATATTATTTGATATAATTCAATTTTCATAAGATTTTAAGACATACTACGTACGTGGTCCACTAATACCCAAGCAGCTAGCTGCGTGGCCCGGCGTTGCACGAGCGCTTCGCGCCTTTAAAGTAGTAAAAAATGTTTCAGAAAAAAACTCGCCGCCAAGGCGGCTCGCTAACAAGCGCTTCACGCTTTCACTTTTTTCCTGCATCAAAAAAATCATTCGAATTATTGAGATGCTTCGCGCCATCAAAATGGTGAGGAAAGTTACAGCAAGTTCTGCTCGCTCAAGGGAAAGAAGCAGACCAAGGCAGGAATTCAAGTGAAACAAGGACGATAGCAACTCACCAATGCAATTGCAAATTCCCAAATTTGGATACGTTGCAATCGCAACGAGATGCGATTCTAATGAAATTCGGCTTCCAGTAGCGATTGCAATTTGCGATCGCCTCGAAGCGATTGCAATGGTGTTTCATTTGAATTCCTGCCATAGATACTCAGTTTTCAATATAAGTAGATGGCTTTTCAACAAATGAATGTTTCAAAATATTACAAGTAGCTAGCGATAAAAATATTACGTACGTGACCCGCTGATGAGATTCATGTTTGATTTAGTTAAGCCTTCATTCAAAATTCTCATTATCATTGTTATTACTGTTTCATAGCAACCACGTTTTGCAACAAAGAATTTCATATTTAATCATTTATTAGGCTTAATCGCTTTAAATTTGACTACTTATTGATATCTTCGCTAATTAAAATCGTATAATTATATAAATTGAAACTAATGAAGCCTGAAAAATT